>MEHQ01002091.1:0-17088 GCA_008828725.1 Saccharina japonica
CTCTCCCTCCTGCCTCCCCTCCCCCCTCCCCTCCCCCGCACCGGCGCTCGCTTACGTACCGGACCTGAGCCCTCCAAACCGATTACAGAGGGACCTGATACCTGGTATATACGTATATACCGGTATACCGTCGCCGTCAGTGGTAGTCTATCTGCCCTCGCTTTCTCGTTCGTTTCGGTCGATTTTGGCTCGGGGTTGGCGTTAGGGTTTGGAGTTGCCACCTCGCCAGCACCAGTATCTCAGAGGACACCCCAGTTTCCAGTGCCTCAGAGCACGGTAATGCTGCTGCTACGAGTATGTGCCCAAAATTGCTGTGTTCGCCTCGGCACTTCACACCCCTACGTGCGCCGTGGGAGACATACTGCTGTACTCTATCGTATACTTCATATACGAGTAGAGGCTGGCCATGTTATGTGACCCACCATCCTGGGCCATGTGTAAATCCGCACTGCCGGTATTGCTGCTGCTGCTGCTGTGCGACCCGCATGATGCATCATACATATGGCGTTGTTGAAGGTTGAGATGTTGCTCTGTCTTCTTGGGGCAAAAAACGTGCCAACAGGCAGAGCAGACATCCTTTGATATCAGAGGTTACAGCCAAGCATTCGGCCGAAACCTCCCGTGGGTGGGCCTCCCCGCCGACTATGATATCATACGTACCGACGCGTTCTATTGTACGATAGAGGTGCGCATATAGCATGAGGGCGTGTCTTAACTCCATTCGATAGCTTGGAATGGCTGGAACGGAACGAGATTATTCGCGTTCGTTCGTTCCATTCCATGCTGTTTTTGCGGTTTGTGTCCGATCGAGTTTTTAGGAACCCGATCCTGGAACAGGCCGCAACAGAAAGTAACCCATGAAATTTGCCTCGGGACTGTGCAGCTGGACTCTAGGACAGGGGTACCGTCACGTAGGCAGCGAGTGCTCCTGGTACGGAGGATAGTTTCACACGCAAATAGAGCGCCTGCCATGCCTCAGACCAAGCAGTGCTAGCCGTCCAAGTGGCACCCTCGGGACAAGTCTAGAAGTTATGATATCGCCGTCGCGGCTCGACGAGGTATCCTTGTGCTTCTGTGAACATCGGTCCAGCGTTTTTGCTAGATGTCTATCGCCACAGTCTCGTTCGCCACCCGAATGTTTCCCTCGTGAGCCTCCTGTACAGGCCATGGCCGTATCGCCTGGCTCCTACCGCAGGCGAGACCTGTGGCGTCTGCACGTGCTCCATCGTGTGCTCCCATGTCATCTCATTTTGCCTCATGCCCTGGTGGCCCTCCCAGCAAATGTCGCAACCAGTTGCAACACTTCCAGCACCAATCAACTGCCGTAAAACTCGTTCCAAGTGGGCCGTTCGGTTCTGCTGAACAAGGATTGCTGTTTCGACAGATACGCTTCCTCTTTACAAATTTACGGACAGCTTGGAACGCTTGGAATCTGTTCGCGTGATTTTTTTTTTCTCAATATCCAATCAGCACCACTTTTTCAAGCAAATAATTTTACGTTCGTTCCGTTCCAATGCCCGCGAAGTGAAGTTAAGACACGCCCTGACGGGGGACCATAGTAATTAGGACCTAAGGTACACACAAAAATGATATATTTACCTATTTTTACTGACAATATTTGGTCCTATTTACTACGGTCCCCCGTAGTAGCTGTGGTACCTCTATAGTGCCGGTGGCCCGCTATAGTGCCTGTGAAATCGCTTGGCACACATGACATTCGCCAGTGTGGCAGTGTGCGGAATAGTGCCGGTTGCCAAAATAGTGCCAGTATTGTTGGCTGCCGCGTATATACCTGGGATATTTATAAATAAAAAAAACAACAGCTGTGAAGTCGAGGATTTCGTCGAAACTCATATTTTCAGCTGAGTGTGATACTTCGATCGCTCGTACTTACTTACGGGTTGTATATACATGTCCTCATGCAGGATGTACTACAGTAGCACGACTCTTGAGCTGTAAAATGCCGAACGTCACCCCGTGGTTTTGCACGTCGGGAACAGGTACGGCAGTCTCTGCTGGCGGCCGGAGGACTCTTTCGCAGATTTCGAGAGGTTTGATGGGGAGATCGTCGGGTGGAAGAGACTTTTCGCCCAGAAGGTGTGCACCGTGATGTTGCCTGCCGCCCTTCGTTTTTTTGTTTGCGTTTGTGTTTGTTTGTTTGTTTGTTTGTTTGTTTCCCGTATTTTCAGTTTTTCCAGTGTGCGGGTGCGGTGAATGTATAAAGAGCAAAACATAAGAACCGCAGCTGTGAGCTCGAGGATTTTGTGTATGTATACGTATGCCGTAGCGATAACTCCTCCTGAACGTACATACACACTGGCACGGGCCTACTATTAATAGTGGACGAGGCGCTTAGACGAGCAGTGCGGTGAGACGTTACGGGCTATATGGGCTATGACGCTATTATAGCAGTGCAACACCTTGCCTTGCTTCGCTTCGCCCACACCCGTCGCCTCTCTCATGTGGGTTCTTTCTCCGTCTCTGTTTCCGCTTCGAACTCGATACCGATCCCGATCTCAATCCCGATCCCGATCCCGATCCCGATCCCGACCTCGCAGAGCATGGACCACAGAGGCACCCCCGAGCGCCCAGGTCTAGTGGTAACGCTCATCTCCGACGGTGATTTAGAGGTAAGCGCTGCCTGCTGTTACTGCTGTTGTGTGCGATCCTAAGAACAGTCCCACCTCGTGGTATCGAGTAAACCTATGCACGATCGTTTTATCTATGAAAATTGAACGGCACGAAAACACGAAAAATTGCGACAGAAAAAAACGTCGTCCAGGATGAATACAACGGTTCGGACAGATATTTGGCGTCGACGGCGTCATGTCTGAGTGTGCCTAAAGCGCGGCAGGCGTAAATGGTGTCGTTGGCAGCTATGGAGGCAACGGTACAAGCACAAGCACACTGACTGAGTTGGTTCGATGGAAGATCAGGACAGACAACATCCGGAAAGCACTGAGCTGGTTCTACGGAAGATCAGGACAGACAACACCCGGAAAGCACTGAGTTGGTTCTACGGAAGATCAGGATAGACAACATCCGGAAAGCACTGAGTTGGTTCTATGGAAGGTCAGGACAGACAACATCCGGAAAGCACTGAGTTGGTTCTATGGAAGATCAGGACAGCCAACATCCGGAAAGCACTGAGTTGGTTCTACGCAAGATCAGGACAGACAACATCCGGAAAGCACTGAGTTGGTTCTACGGAAGATCAGGACAGTCAACATCCGGAAACCACCGAGTTGGTTCTATGGAATATCAGGATAGTCAACATCCGGAAACCAACCGGTTGGTTTGGTGGAAGATCAGGACAGACAACATCCGGAAAGCACGGACTCACGATCAACAAGCGGTATCACCGACATCGATCAGTAGGGTATCGTAGCCTGCTCTGACTCCTCGCAGCAAGCTGGGTGCGCGTGGTATATAAGGGCTCGCCGCTTGCTTGGCCCGCTCGCTGCCTGCATTGCTGGGCCGGCCGCTCGTGTACTTGTTAAGGTGGAAAAGCCTGCTGGCCGGGCGGAGGAAACAAAATCTAACATTTGTAGTAATCCAACACGTTGGCGATATATATTTTTCGGGAACCGTTTTTGTGTTGAGCACGGAGGCAACGAAGGTCTCACAAGTCCTGCACGAAAGCCCTGCCTCTACCGCTTCGCAGGCTCGTTGCTGGTCAGCATCCTAGGGTTATAGAGGTTGTGGGTTGCATCAGATAACATGCAGAAAAGGCGTACCTTCAGCAGTTACCTGCTGGAGAAGATCAGGGGCCTGATTACATGCAGGATCTATATAGTGGTAGATCAGCCAGTTTTGCAAGGAACACACCGGAGAGCACCTAAGACAGGGCTGTTTTTCCAGTGGCGAGGATCACGAGTACATTGCATATTACGAGTTGGTGCATTGCGTTTCGATAATATGCAATGTGCTCGTAACCCTCGCCACTGCAAAAATAAGCCCTGCCTCTGATACTGTCCGATGCATCCCTTGCGAATTGGGCGATCTAGGACTACACGGGCCCTTTTTTTTTTCAATGAGGCTCCTGATGTTTTCCAGCAGGTAACTGCTGAAGACACGCGTATGCGTTTTCTGCATGCTATCCGACGCAATCAACGTCTGCCTGTGTTGTGGTGTCGTTCACGGTATCTTTCAACGCAAAATGCATGATGCCAACGCTCGCTACATCATTGAGTCTAGTTACAAAATCAAGGGGAGTAGGGTACCTTTCCCTATCCCTCCCCAGCCTATCTTGCACGCTAGCAATGTCTGCCTGGTTGGTGAAAAACCCAATGTTCTCCGTCCCGGCATTGTAGGGATGCGAGGGTCTATGGTCATACGACTACGGCCGCGCACGGCATGAATACACCCCTCCCCCAAGCCTATCGACATCAAGGTACCATACACCAGATGTACCATTGCATGGTTCTATATAAACATAGTACATTGTTCGAGTTCATGAAGCCCCAATAGCAGTAGTACGGGGAGAGCAATGACTTGTTCTTGGCTACCCCTCCGTCCACTCTATGCCAGGTACGTTCGGTATCGACTATGTACGTAACCACCCCCATCTACCATACCGGAAGCAGAAACACTGCTGTCTTGTCTCGATTAAGAAACGGGATGGTGGGCTCGGCGCGTTCTCCGACGGATGTACGAAGTCCCCCGTCGTTGGCATATATTCCGTCGTCCATGAGGAGTCCCATGAAATAACCCCCCTGAGGAGGTCCTCCTACGATGTCCGTTCCGTGGTCCGTGACAAGCAGATGCTCCATGACGCTGCGGATTGCTATTACGGGGTGGGCTAATGATGCCATAGTAAATAGGACCTACGGTACACTCAAAAACCTATAGAGTTCACTATTTTTACCGACAATATTTGGTTCTATTTACTATGGACCCCCGTGATAGCTCATCTTGGACGTTCTTGAGTTTTTCGGGTCGACGCGGCGGATCACGTTCTGTATGTAGTTCCTCGCTTGAAAGGAGAGCGGTGTCGATATTTTTACGTTGAAGGTCACGGTGTAGCTGCGGATGTCGTGGAGGTTAGTTGTTGGAGAGGTGGTGAGGGAAGGGGTGACGGAGGTGGCGATGGAGAAGTGATAAGAGTGTGGTCTCGTTGCCCTTGTGGCCCTTCTCGTCCTCATGCAGCAAGCTGCGTCTTCGTGACTGTGGTTCCTGGATCTCTGAAGTCAAGGGCCTAGGCCTTTCGTGCTGATTTCTCGCAGTCTCGCAGATGTCGTACATCAAAAAAAAAAAACGACGACTGAAAAGTTCAAACTGAACATTGGTTGTTGATCCGTCAATCCGTCAAGTTTTGTTTTTTTAACTGAAACGCTATTTGTTACAATCCCGTTTCCGTTTGTTGGTTTTCCTGCATTGTAGATAGTGGTTGATTGCTTTCAACTTGCATACGCTTGTATGAGTTCCACCATATTTTGGTGAAATGCCTTCATGGTTATTTTGGTGAAGATGTCTGCTGAAAGGGTGTTCGTTGGTATGGTACGTGATGAACACTGATCCTCCCACTCTCAATAAGCTCCGTGCAGGACCATTTTCGTGTTGGTAGATGCTTGGTCCGTGCTGAGTATCCATTTATAGAAACGACGGAAAGCAATCCTGTCGAATCATCTCCGGTCCCAGATTCTTGCTCTATGCATGTCTGTTTCCACACGTAGGAGCACTATAAATAAATCTGTTTCAATACGTACTTGAGCAATGCAGCAGTAGTACTATTAATAGTATGCTACGACTCGTAATATGTTATGCTCTTCGAGCTACAATACCTACAAATCCAACTAACAAGATGGTTTTGTTGGTGCTGGGTGGTGGTGTTAGTGTTGTTGTTGTTGCTGTTGTTGTTGTTGTTGGCGTTGTAGGTGTTGGTGTTGTTGTTGTTGGGGTTTTTTTATCCTCCGGCGGACAGGTACGGACGACTTTTGAGCTCACCACGCTAAACTTCCGTATCTGTGTCGTGTCGCGTGTCAAGGTTACCTCGGTTGTAGAACACACTGGTGCCGCCGTGGCATACGAGAGCATGAAATGGGTCGATTGTGACATGCTCATGCGTCGTGATACCTGCTGCCCGTCCCCATTCGCGCCAGTACCTTGGTTGTGATAATCCAAGAGCATTGATTGCGCGTTGATTTTTCGTAGCCACATGTACGCTGATTGGGTTAAAATTATTTCGTATCGCCAAGTACATCGATTGCGTTTACTTTTTTGGTAATTGCAGCTCCCGCTTGCTCACACAGCCGTCCGGAGTGAAGTGAATCCTTTTCGGAGCCAGAGGGAGAGAGACCGAACAAAATGACAATTTTGCTGGTCTCTTTTTTTTTCATCAACGGTCTACGAGCCATGGGACCGCGCGCAGGAGTGCGGCAGGAATACGAGTAAAGGATCGTGCTGCACGGCCGTGTCGTACGAGTCCTCCTCCCGTCAACCATCGTAATTCGTACCCCCAACTTTTTCACCCCCCCCTCCTCGTGCTGTCCAGAGCGTTTGAGTCGGCACCAGGGGTGCGATCGTTTTTCAGTGCTCGGTTTTTCCAGGACGAGAAGGTTGACAATACCGAATGCCAAAAATACCGAACAAAGCTGTTTTCGGTAAATATTTCGGTCGAGAGTCTTCCGAGAATATCGTAGTGATCGACTTCCAGCACCCTTGACGTATCAGCAGGTCACTAGTAAGGGGGAAACTTAGATGTAGTAGTCAGAACATGGCGGGGATGCATGATTTTTTGGAGACCATCGTGGGCTCTGATGACTATGGCTACCCTGCAATATATATACGTTCATGGTTTACTTATTGTCTGTCTCCGCAAACACTGCTACTGCTTGTCGCTCGCCGCGGCCAGGCCCTTGGAGAGCGCTCTGCCGATGACCCCCCCTCGAGGACTCGCGGCGTGGCGTACCGCGTTCCCGACGAAAAAGCGGACGCTGTGCTCGCCGACCTGGACTTCCGAGAGAAGGGCGGCTACACTAGGGCTGTCGTAGATATTTTCCGGGCCGACGGTGAGCCGACTTTTTTTTTTTTTTGTCTTTTTATCTTTTTCCCGGTTGACAGGGGTTTTCGAGGCGAAACGGTTGTGGACGCGCCGCCTCAGTTTCGGAGTAAGACAGTATTGCAGTAGTGACGACTCCCTCTCTCTGTATATAGTGCCGGCTGAATAGTGCCGGTTGCCCGCTATATATATATAGTGCCTATGGAATCGCTTAGCACAGATGGGATTCACCAAGTGTGGTAGCGTGCGGAGTAGATAGTGCCGGTTGCCGCTACATGTGGTGCTGGTATTGTTTGCTCGCGCGTACCGGCACTACAGAGGGACCGGCACTATTACGGGGGACCATAGTAAACACTAGTAAATAGGACCTACCTACGGTACGCACAAAAACCTCTATATGTCCCTATTTTTACGAGCATTATTTGGTCCTATTTACTATGGTCTCCCGTAATACTGCACTCCACACTAATTCTGAACGGGGTTTCCCCAAAACTGTGGTTGCCGCTCTTAAAAAAGGGTTAAACGGGGACGGTGGGGGGTCCCCAGCGGCGGCGGCGGCGGCGGCGGCGCCGGAGCAGGCGCTGCTGTA
This sequence comes from Saccharina japonica, assembly GCA_008828725.1. Taxonomy (NCBI): domain Eukaryota; class Phaeophyceae; order Laminariales; family Laminariaceae; genus Saccharina; species Saccharina japonica. The sequence continues at coordinate 7,590 of MEHQ01002091.1, forward strand.
CACGGCCACGACCAGCAACCCCAACTTTTACCTGTCCCCTACCGTGGAGGAGGCAGCGGACACGATAGCCTCGGCGGTGGGCCCCTCTGGCCCCAACCACGAGTACCTTTTCCATCTAGCGGAGTACTTGAAAAAGGTGAGGCCATGAGTACCTTTTTTTACTCTAGCCGGGTGTACTTGAAGAAGGTGAGGCTACGAGTACTTTAAAAACAAAATCTAGCGTAGTACTTGGAGAAGGTAAGGTCACGAGTACTTTTTTGTAAAAATCTAGCCGAGAACTTGGAAAGGTGTAGGCCATGAGTACCTTTTTTATTAGGGCTGGGCACTGGCTGACTCTGCCAGTAGCGATGTATACTGCCGTCAAAATCAATCAGTATACGTACTGGATTGCCGCAGTATATTGTCTCTCCTTTCTCCTCTCTCCTTCCGAAACGCATTTGGTGGGTTTCCGTACTATAATATGGCGTGTTTCTTAGACGTGCATGAGAAAAAACTACTGGCGAATATACTGGCCGGGTCAATCAGTGGATTGATACTGGCAGTAGATTACTACTGCCAGTACATACTGTGCCAGTGCCCAGCCCTATTTTTTATCTTTCAGGTGAGGCCATGAGCACTTTTTTTTTTTCATTTTGCCGAGTACTTGAAGGTGGGGGCACGAGTACCTTTCTTCATCTACAGTAGTCGAGTACTTGAATGTGAGGCCACGACTATGAGCACATTTTCCACCTTGACGAGTACTTGGAGGTGCAGCTGTCGAAGGGTATGCTGCCCTATACAGCAGTACCACAACAGTAGTAGCACCTGCATGAGGTCAACGATCACATCCTCTTCCTGCACGGATGCATATGACCGCTTGCGTTGTACAAACAACCAATTCGTTTCTGAGTTGGGTAGATGAAAGTGAGTGGCTGGTATGTGACACGAACAGGTATTCACGATTATCCTGGTGGTTGAATCAACCAATCCCTGTCTCCCGTGTGGAGTGTTGGTACGACTTAACTACTACGCGGAACCATAGTAAATAGGGGACCTGCGGTACACCCAAAAACCTACCAGGTACTGTATTAATATATTCCCCGTATTTTTACTGACAATATTTTTGGTCCAATTTGATGTGGTCCCCCTTGATGCCTGTATGTGTGCCCGCGCCTGTCACTCGTTGCCGCGTTCAACAGGTTGGACACCCGGATGCGTATTTGACCGAGCTTTCCGACATGGTGCGGTCACGCATCGCGGCTAAAGACCCAGTTACGGTCGGCTCTGATGAGTAGAGTAGCTAGCGTAGGACCGTTTCGTGGTAGGACATTCTTCACCTGTGTACCGCTCGGTCCGTAAGACGTAGGGACTGTTCTTGGTGTTCATATTGGTATGCACCCAAATGGTCTTTACATTCGGACAGAGTGGTTGGTAGATATGATACCTTGCCCGCGTTCCTTGCTGATTTTGCTCTCGCTTATTATAATAGTTTTATGACTACTTTCCGTGGAAGTTGTCTCTTTTCCTTTCGTTCTTCCTTTTTTTCCTTCTTTCCTTGTATCTCGCTGATTAAGTTATAAAGAGTCTCCATCCTTTTTTGTCTTGTGTTGTCGTACCAGAGGTACGATATCTCTCTCTGCACTCTGTAGACTATTAATTTTATGTGTCTGTTTTCTCGCGATTGGCCTCTATTTATGTGGCGTGGCCACCGGTATTTACGTATGTATTTCTGTTTTTTTATTTTTTATTTTTCCCTTTTTTTTCTACGTACCTGCTACGTACGTAGACTAACTCGGTTCTGTCTTCCCTCGAAGGCCCAACCGTAGGGCACGCTGCACTCCGTATGCTACCGACCCGCGGCAGACCAGAGCGTTACCTAAGACGTCGCGTTTTATTTTTGCTTCTTTGTTTACGGTCTTGCCTAGCTTTGAAAGCCGTACTTATACGTGCTGCTTTATAAGTATACGTATATACCAATGCAGTAGTACTCGTGCTTAAGAACGTACTTCGTATGATGTGATGCTGGTGTGGAATAGAAGTCTTAACTGTGTGCGCGGTTTTCTCCAATTTTTTTTTTTTTTCGTTTGCTCTCTTCTCTCTGTTTTTTGTTTTTTGCTTCCCTTGTAGAATGTTTGAGCCTGTCTTGTGACCGCGAGCTAGGTTACTGTATGGCGATAATTTAGGTGTGAGAACAGCGAAACGACTTTCCGGCTCGCACCTTCTCCTTCCGGCTGCGAATGTCCTCTCTTACCCCTCTTGGGGCTTCAGCTGGGAAAATTGACGATAAAAATGTGACGATTTCCGCAACGGCAACTGCGTGGATAGGGGGCGATACGAAATTGTGGCCGAGTTCCAATGCAGTGCAATGATTCATACGGCAAGGGCGCCACACGATCCTAACCGTACTGCGGGTGCTCACGCTGTTAGTATCAATAGACGGTCGGTAAGACCAAACTTATCGTTGTGTTGGTCGCTATCAAAGGGGTCCCAAAGGGGTCAAATGATATGACATATACACCCCCTACCTCGCTCAGCACCCCGGCCTGCTCCGTGTAAAACCGATGCTATATGCGACGCGTGCTGCATACGATTGGGGTACGTATCATAGCACTTCTTAGGCGAAATTTTTCTGGCTGATGACTTCCTCCTCAGGCGAGGGAACACACGCGGCATCCCATCCCATCCCATCAGTGTTCCACGAGGCGCATGCGACGGTAGAGGTGCACCTGCATACAGTATTTTTTCTGAGGGTGGTATGGTCACTTGGGGAACTCTATGCCTCTCATCCAAATACTGATTTTGGAGGGAAACAAAACTTCTACCCGATGAACCATACCATGGTTGGAAGTATTCCACGAGCAAGATTGTAACACAAGAGTTTGGGTTAAGGAGCCTTTAATAGGTCGCTCAAAAAAAAAAAACAGCCAAAAAAGCGCTATTACCTCTTATTATTATATTATTTGCCTTCCGACAATGTGCAGGGCATTATTCATTCAGAATGAAAAAGCTGACCCAATTCGTCGAATACCACCAATCTCATCATCCAACCAATTCTCCTCCCCTCCGTGTACTCAATAGAATACGCACTACCACCGTTTACCCAAATATTGTAGGTACCTGCTATATATCTATGTTCCCCTTCCTCTATCGTCGCACGGGCGTCACCCGATGTTATTCGCTGTTCACCCGCCCAGGCCATGGGATCGGTCCCCGGGTTAAGCCTGCCTGCCTTCAGATCTCGTCTCGATTTCAGTTTTGGGTGTGGTGTGATGGAGCTCCTTGACCCATTCAGAAGAACTGAAAAACGTATCCCACACTTAATTTAAAGTAGTTTGTCCCCAAAAAACGGGGGACCAGTTCTTAACCCTTTTAGGACCGCAGTCCCGTTTTCGGGACAAACCACTCAAATTCTTAGTAAATTGTCCCCAAAACGAGACTCCAGTCCTAGAAGGGTTAAGGGGTTATAATAACCCCTTTCGGGTGGGAGCCGCCCTTTTTTAAGTTAAGGGATACATGTAGCGACAAAAAACAACGATAACTTTGGTGTTGATCAGCCGTGTACGAGAGCAAAGCAGTGGGCGCCCACAGCAGTACGCAAGCTGGTGTCCCGTGCCATTCGTACGACTTATGGGAAGCCCCGGATGACCAAGATCCATAGCCACCTAGGAAACCCGGGGATGCGGCCCGGATGTCCCCGGACGACCACAGACTCCTGGCGCGTGTGCTATACGATATGATAGAGGTACGTACTGTACCTTTTTTTTTGGCTGAAAAACTATTTATGAATGACGCGGGCGCCTCAACCCCATTCTCGTCGGTTCTTTTATCACTGATGTGTTGCAATATATATTGTCATTGTAAAGTTACTGCTGTACCTGGTAGGCTACACACACGCATAGAGCACGCCTGCTGATACTCAGTCGTGTCCGTGCCGACTCTTCAGTCATAGATGCATTACTGTACGAGTTGCACACTCGTTTGTGTTTGTTGGAGAAGGGATAATTCATTCATTTAGCAAAAAAAAGGGGGAGAGAACAATATGGGATTTTCCCCCGTGTATGTACGACATTTTTGTTCTCCAAAAATCAGTCTTTGGGTGGGGGTATTAGAGGTACAGTAGCTCCTCAAGCGTCCACCACCCCCAGAGAAAAAAACATGGTGCATCTCTATGTACCGCAGCATGCATCTCCTTGCTTTTGAAAATAGAACACCAAAACTTACATACGATCACATCCCAATCACGCAGTGGCCGTTGCTGAGAACTCGTCACTTTTTTTCACCTTCAGTTTCTCCCTCTGAAGCGCCAAGAGAGGGTTAAGTGAGAGGGGGCTCCGAAGAAAAAGTAGGTGTCCTACAGCAGTATATACCTCCTCTAGTTTTTTTTTAAATTATATTATTTGCCTTCCGACAATGTGCAGGGCATTATTAATTCAGAATGAAAAAGCTGACAAAATTCGTCGAATACCACCACAATCTCATTCACCCACTTCTCCTCTGCGTGTACTCAATAGAATACGCACCCTTTACCCAGTTATTGTACCTACAGTACTATATATCTATTCGCCGTGCTTCCTACTCCGCATCTACATTCCCTCTATCGTAGCACGCGTCAAACAATAGCAGTGAAGTGTCGTCGTTTTTTGTTTTCAACACGGTTTCCTTCCTCAGGCCCCAAAGGTAGGGCTGTGTGAGTAAGGCATATATGCCTTGTTGGCTGGACTATCACAGCTAGTTGGACTACAAACAGTAGTATTTTATTATTGTTTGTCCCAGACCAGCACAGTGTCGACCTCATCTACGACAACACTCTCCAAAGGTCCCTGTCCCAGTTTCTTAAGAGGCAGGCCTCACTTCTTGCTATTTTTATCGTCGCGAAGATAATCGTAGATGGGACAGGATGCGATGGAAACAAACACACACGCAAACAAACGTCGCTCATATACTTTTTGTTGCTGAAATTGGTAACCCCCACGTATGATACGACCTCCAAACCAAAAAAATTAAACAGTACACTGGGGAACAGCACGGCAAAACAAAAAATTAGGGTGGTTGTCACTAAGTTATATGTTCGGATTATTAGCAGTCCCCCACACGAACTCTAACCTCCTTATAGCCCACACACCGACCACCACTACCACTCCCCGAACACCGTACTCGTACACGCACGTATTAACGAAACATCTAGGGAACAGCAGTGCAACGTATGTCATTGGCTTTTCTCTATCAGTACACTGGGGAATAGCACGGCAACACATACTATTACTTGGCGCTGCATTACATTGTGTACATAATAAATGGCCAGCACGTCAGTAAGCACACCACCTCCGATGTACCCGGGGTATGGTTGATTCCGCCAGGACAGACGGACGCCGCCCGTACCGCCCTGTCTGGTCGACGCGTCTCATTCCATCATTCCATCATTCAGGGTGTCGTTCGCTGAAGAATCAGCAAGAAGCAAATAATACTTATCATAATAGCTCTCCACTGGGCTATAAAGGAACCAACAAGCTATGTAAGCCTTGTTACACCCGGCAACAGTTTGCAACAGCCCGTGGAGGACGAGTTGCAACTGTTGTACTGTAGTAACCTACGAGTACTGTAAATATGTACGTACGTGTGTCGCCTGTTTGAAGTACGCGCAACACGATTCATGCACCACAGGAGAGGAGGACTCGCCCCGAGTTTTTCGGAGGTATCCTCGTGTACGTACGTACAGTATGTACGCGTCGTACCGTCTGGTGGGTTCCTTGCGCCCATTGATCCTTCCAAGGGCATATATACAAGGCATGAGGGGGGTCACAAACTTAACAACTGTGGACAATGTTACACAGCACATCTTCGGACAGATCCCGATCTACAGTATCATACGTACGAATAATGATGGCAGATCGCCTATACTCGCACAACACTACGAACGAGTATATATATACACCGACGCATATTATACGTACAGCAGGAGCAGATAGATCCTGCATTACTGCTTGCTGTACGTAGTTTGTTTGCGAGGAGAGCCATAATAATAAGGTTACCACACACAGATCCCACCCGGTTAAAATGCACGCAATGCCCTGTGGTACCAGGTATAATAAGACGTCATCATTACATACAGTAGTACGCCGTGATTTACAGGTTCCACTCGGGAACCATGATCTATCTACAGAAGAAGAAGAACAGCAGTATCCATCTCTGCTGTTTGTTGTATGTATAATACCTGCCCCGAAATACCTCGTACGAGTAGATCGTGGAATGAGGATCTGATCTACCACAGTATCCAACATGCGCAATCTCAATGTGTGCATGTGCGTATCCTGTATCCTGTGAATCCGCAGTATACAAACGGGCACCCTGCGCCAAAGATGTCAGGAGACGGCACTTCATCCTTGACTGACGGCAATTTCCCATTTTTTTATCCTTGACTGACGCCAAACTACTAGGTTTTAGTGTGGAACACTCGGATCCACACCCTTCACCGATGCCCGTTTTCCCTTGACTGACCGTCTCCTGATATCTTTGCCCTGCGCGCTGCTGCTTGATGCTTGATACTTGATACAATCTGTGACCCAATCAAAACTCAGCAAAAAAACACGAAATTATTTGTAACCGTCGCTTTTCGTCGTTTGTCCGATATCCGACGAAAAAACGTGAGAAAAGACTCGCATCCTTGCCGACTGAAAACGCAACACAACGCCCTCGCTCGGCGGTTGCTGCGATTGCCACACCCTGGCCACGCCACTTACTACTACTACTGTACGAGCTGATCAAGAACTATACATACGTTCTACAGCAGCAGCAGTGAGTGGCAGTAGCTTCCCAATGTCCAGCTACGAGGGCTCGAGACAGTTTCTGCAGAAGCAGTCCAGCGATGGCGTCTCGCTGTACGACCACTTGGCCAACGTCCTACTCAAGGTTAGTGTGCCCACCCCTCTCTTGTCTTTTTCTGCCCGAGTTTTCGCCACGAAAAGCACCTTCAACTTCATAACCTTTGCTTTCCAGGTGTGTGTATGATAGGGTACCACCACCACCACCACCACCACCACGACCATCGAGCTTCTATATCTGATCCTGTAGGTCCAACGACCTCGACACACTCGTCATGACTGGCTCATGGCTGTTTGTTGCAAACGGGTGTATGACGTGTATACATATCGCTCGAGGGGAGTCGGCTCCACCCTGTGCCGCAAGGCCAGTTGAGGTATTTGCGATGATCGTCGTCGCTGTACTCTCGTACGGGTATATGCTTGCCTTTCGGCAAAAGGTTCGTATTATACGGAGGAGTACTATCAATACGAGTGCTCGTACCAGTACCTGGTATCTGGTACCATGGTATACCATTAGATATTTACCGATGGTACTACAGTACATACAGCTGTAGTGCCTGTATGATAGACTTATACTATTAATATTATGAGATCTTCCCGGCATGAAAACAGCATACACTCCACGTTGCAGCAACATGGCCAAAAATCACCACGCTATACATGATGTACGTAAGAACTGGCGAAAGAAAGCTGCCGACACCTGACTGAGGGCCCACACGTATCGTAAGGAAGCTGGGACGTCCGTACATCGGTTGGTGTATGCGTAGTACAGTATTACCTACGGTATACACAAAACCTACCAATATTTTGACGAACAATGTTTGGTCCAGTATTTACTATATATGGTCCCCCGTAATGCAGTACTTTGTTTGTATCAACATCAAATTGCTGCGAATCTGTTATATAGAATACATTTGTAGCGATCGCGCCATAGGTACTCGCCAATGCAGTGCCTCCCAAAAGAGCCACAGCAGCAGTACGAGTACGAGTGGTGGTGCTTGCAGGATGCATCCGTATGATACGACGTACGTACGTACGTGATTTATGTGTACCTGGTACTCGTACGTGGTACGTACGAGTATTATAGTTTGTTTTTTTTGTAGGTTTTGTCAGGCCTTATTACTTCGCTGCCGTTGTGCCGCGTCGAGGGTGTATACCGCTATAACGCTGTCGCACAAAAAACAAGACGTGTTCGTCGTACCTCGAATCGCATCAGATCTCGGTAGTTGTCATGGTGTTATCCCGTAGGGAGGGGTGGTGGTGGTGGTGGTGGGGGGGGTCGGAATCGGAATATACCCCCTACAGATATACCATCTACAGATACGAGTAGCTCATGTACAGATAGATAATCTAGATGATCTAGATCTTGACCTGCCGCTATGAGATGCTGCGCAGGATCTGCATACTAGGACAGGGCACCTACAACTGTTGTACTGTTACTACGAAAACGAGCGAAGAAGAAAGACAGACTTCTACAGGGAAATGATAAATTCGGGAGTCGTTCTGCTGAAGTTAGCACTGAATATGGCGTGTGCCCCTTCTCGAATAAGAACTCCAGCCTTGGGCCGGTTTTTCTGTTTCTTATTACAGTAGGTGGGTGCCCTTTACCGCTGTGCTGTGTGTAGTACAAGGTCCAACCCAGGAACTTTGAGCTAGATAATGCAGAATTTATTTACGGCTCCCACCCGGCAGCATGAGCTAGATCATACAGATCATACAGATCATACAGATCATACAGATCATACAGATCATACAGATCATACAGATCATACAGATCATACAGATCATACAGATCATACAGATCATACAGATCATACAGATCGTGAATGGATGTATCTGCCTTGAAGGATCTACGTAGGTCATGAACTGGGCATCGAACTTATGTCCGAGGCGTGGTAGGCTTTCTGCTTTCTATGCCGTGCTTACGGCGTGTGCGGTTTCTGCGGGTACGCTGCTACTGCTGCTCCTGCTACTACCTGTGTTGTCCGGTACCCGGACTACCCGGGTACAGGCCACGGGTGCGGGTAATATATCTGAAAAAGTCCGGGTATACCCGTTTACAACGGGTACCCGACGGGGTACACCTCTACATAGCAGGCTCCTCGTCTTCCCCCTCCCCTCCACGGTATGGTAGCGCCTTGTGTTTTCATCGCGACAGGGGTTCACCACATCAAAAACCAAGTCGATTCCGATCCCTGCACTGAAATCAAGCCAATTTATATCCCACACACACAAACACACACACAAACACACATAAGGACCAAGTAAATTCCGATCTCTACTGAAAGTAAATCAATTCCAATCCCACACACACAAAAACCAAGTCAAACTTCCACACATCCACAAACAAAAACCAATTTAAACTGCGATACCCACAAACACACACTACAAAATAAGTCAATTTCGATGCCCACACTAGAAAAAAAAACAAAGCAAAACTTCGATCTTGCACACGCAAAAACGCCTACAGTATATGCATACGTGCAGACTCCCCGCGCGTGCCCCCGGCCGGTCGCCCCCCCCCCTCCGCGCGCAACTCGCCCAATACCTCGCGGCGCTTCGTTTCGCGCTTGGTGCAAGCAATATCTGCCTGGTTGGTGAAAGCCCAACGTGCTCCATCCCGGCATCGCGAGGGTCTATGGTCATACGACTACGGCCCTTCATGAAAAGGAAGGTGTCTCTAATAGGAGTTGGAACGGTGA
>MEHQ01002735.1:0-271077 GCA_008828725.1 Saccharina japonica
ATCTACGAATTTACAAAATTTGTTTTTTCACACTGGTAGGTACATTAAAATTAAGTTAAAGTGATAAGAATTTACGAAATTACGGAATTACGAAATACGAAAATTCCGAAATATGAAACATCAAAATATCAAAACATGAAGTATTGAAATAACAAAAATTTGAATTTACGAATTTACGATGGATGTATTAATAATAGTAGACGCCAAGACGGGGGTGGGTGGTAGTGTCGGCTCGCTGGCCACATGTCGGACTGTTGGCTCCACTGTACCTGGGGATCGACACCAACCACCAGTTGTCAAGCAGAAAGGAACAGAACAACTTATTATCTGCTCTTTCTTTAGGCAGTCGTTAGCCAACTGCGCACCACCGTTGGGACTGACAAATTCGAAATGATGATGATCCTGCTCATACTGAACTCGCACTTAATCCCCGGGCTAGCGAAGGTTCTCCAGGATGTAGCGGCGTTAAAGGCTGACTGCGACGTGGAGGCTGCCGCATCATAGTCCTACTGTTTCAAAACCAACGCCCCGCGGCTGCAAGGTAGAATATATGTGTGGACGAAAGCAATATGTATGAGGATTTGCTCTGTGTGTGTGTTGTGTGTGTTCTTCACATTAAACCTTCCTTTCTACCCATCGACATCCAGCACACCCAGTGTCCGTGCCGATTATTCATCCTAAAAAAGGTACCAGTTCTGTGGTCACAAAACTATGACACAGAGATGCTACGCTCAGTGCAGTAAGCAGAGCAGACAATGCAATGCCATATACGACAGGCAACACCTACCCTGCTAGCAATCCAGGTGCATGAAAGAGAAAAAAAAAAAAAAAAAAGAGAGAGAGAGAGAAAAAGCGAAAAGGAAAAAAACAAAGCGAAAAGAAAAAATAATAAAAGTAAATATACTGAAGCAAATCAACAATCAAGCAACCAAATAAAAAGCATGACAAAAAAATAAAGAAAGTGTCGTGCTTCTCCCAGAGGAGATGCGACCTCCAATAAAAAACCAAATGAAATGAAAGAAAATGAAATGGACCTAAACAGCGCCAACAGAGCAAGACTGAGAACGACAGGATAGGACAGCTGTTACTATTATTCTAAAAGTAAAAATTATATACGAGTTCGTAGCGTAATTTGTAAATTGCAAGGTAATTCGGTGTGATTTCGCCGTGCCGGTATATAATTTATTATGGGAATACGCAATTCAAGATGACTTTCTGTTTACGTACGATTCGTACGAGTGTTTATTTTCGTGTGTTCCTCTGGAACAACAACAACTGTTTTGATCCAATGATCCAGTGCCGTCCCTTCCCGCCGTGAAGAAAAATATTTACCGTCCCGTCCCGTCGTGAAAACATATTTTTACCGTCCCGTCCCGTCGTGAAAAATTATATTTACCGTCCCCTCCCGTCGTGAAAAATTATATTTACCGTCCCGTCCCGTCGTGGAAAAAAAATCCGTTGAATGTTACCGTCCCGTCCCGTCGTGAAAATCTACCCCGTTGAAATTACCGTCCCGTCCCGTTGAGAAATTGTACACCAACCGTCCCGTCCCGTCCCGTCGGAAAACCTGTTTGGTCGTCATTTTACGTCATTTTACCGTCCCGTCCCGTCCCGTCTTCATTTTATTTCCCGCCCAAAACAGAAATGAAAGAGAACCAGTACCCGTGCTCCCGTCCCGTCTCACCACCCTCGCAGACGTGATGAAGCCTTGAACCTTGCTTCCCAGCTGCGAGGATGGCAGTGGGTCACGAGTCACGAAGTAGTTATGAGGGGCCCGGTAGCCGGTGGTGTATGTCTCAATAAATTCACGACTCACGACTACAAGCCACAAGCATGGCGGCCTCCGTTGTTTTGGTGTCATGCTGACGGACTGATGGAGGTTTACAGCTTACAGCAGCAGTCCGACGGCGCTACAACACGAACCTATATAATGTGTTCTCCGATTCTAAAGTAAAGTCCGTTATGGGGCACAGGCAATAACGTTTGAACAGAAAGGCGCACAATGAATACGTACGTAGTTAGATTATTCGACATATCACGTCACAGAGATGCTCATAAAAATAAAAATAAAAAATCCGAGTTTCTATTCTTGAGAATATGTGGGTCAAATATTACCATAGTATGGCCGATTCTCGGCCAATTTGTACCGTTTACGGCCGAATTTTGACTAGTTTCGCCTGTTTTCACTTTAAACATAATAGCCGGACACATGATGACATGCTTTCAGACGAGGCGTGGGTATCGTTGTCAGTGATGAAGCGGAAAAAAACGCAAATTTATCGATTTTCATCCTCTTTCTAGCCAATTTCCATGGTTTCAATTCGTTCTTCTCTGTTTTCTGAAAAAGGGCTAATACGGCCTTTTTTTGGCCGACTGCTTTTTTTCGGCCACTGGCCCATGCAGGAGGCTGCGCAAAAAAACAACAACATGGTTTTAACTAAACAAATGACAAAAATATTTGAAAACAATCACCGCCAAGCATCGGACACGCCTAAGGGCTTGTGTGTAAACATAATCGACTTTACTTTCGTATGAGTTGGAGGAAGTAGGTTAAAAATTCACATAAATTGCGGAGAAAAATAACTAAATAAAGGTCTGCACAATGTGGGACGTGCGTTTTTGTTCCTAGGCGGGGATGCTTCTTAAACGTCCCCTGTTTTTACCGTAATTACCCGTAAGCACGCAAAAAAACCCATTTTGCCGAAAAACGCGTAAGGATAAGCATCTCCAGCCGTAATCCGACATCATTGGGTTGCTGGTAGCTCATGATGTACCGACCAGTTCCAGTCTACCCCCTGATTTTTGGTAATAGAACGGCAAGGGCCGATGCGGACACACTAATAAATCGATGTTGCTTCATGGGGAAGGAATAGTTGCTAGAACAATATGTCTATTCTTATCGGAGAGCTTTCTCCCAAATTCCCTTGCTTGTTTCTCCAGAAAAAAAAACAGGAAAACAACAGTAACCATATTTCCAGAAATTTTCAAGGCCACTGATAGAACGAAAACTTTTAGATAGTTCGCATAGAAAAGTAATCGATAATCTAGAAATTATGAAAGTATTGCGCCGATTAAAACAACATGGATAATGGAAAATAAATATATATACAGTGGGGGTCCCTCAATAAGGCGGTGGTGTGCCAGAGCACTATGACCGCCTTATTGAGGGCAGCCGCCTTACTCGTGAATAGGGCGGTTACAGCCTTATTGAGGGTGTGGGATTCCCTCAGTAAGGCGGTTACCGCCTTACTGAGGGAACTACCTTGTTCTAGAGTGTAGAACCTGGCATTATACCTGGCAATATCTATTAACTTAACAGAGAGCTGCACGCCGAAGGAATGAACGACGAAGAGGGCGGAAATGTGCTCACATGGTAACGAGCGCAGATGCATACTCTGACATGATTGAATACCTGTTGGAAATAATCCTGGATTTATATTAGCACGTCGCCAGAATATAATAGTTGCTACAACGTGATTGAAAACAACTGGCTCTGCTGCCTGCTGCTGCAGTACGTACAGTATTGCAACTACTCTTAGCACTGCCTACTGCCTACACCTTTCTGCTGTGGGTGCACCACTCCAGAACAGTGCAGTATTACACAGATGCTCCGAGTATACTCGATACTCCGAGTACTTCGGAGTATCGAGTATTTTTCGTACTCCGAGTACTGAGAGTATTAGAGTACTGGTGGCCTAAATACTCGGAGTACTTGGAGTATGAGCAGTACTGAAGGCCCAAATACTCCGAGTACTGGGAGTATGAGCAGTACTTATACTCGAGTACAAGCAGTACTCGGAGTAAAACATCTAAATTACTCGGAGTACTCCGAGTATCGAGAGTATTGGACACCGAAATACTGCGAGTACACAAAGTACCTGAAGTATTTTTCTCGAAAATACTCTAATATTTCCGAGGTAATGGGAGCATCTGTGATTTTGAAATGCTGTAAACGCCAGTCACATGCTCCCAGAACCTGGGAGAATGACGGCCGAGTCTTTAAAATGAGCAAAGATGCTCTAACGTACTTCACACTCCGAGTATACTCCGAGTATCGAGTACATTTCGTACTCCGAGTACTGAGTATTAGAGTACTGGCGGCCTGAATACTCGGAGTACTTGGAGTATGGGCAGTACTGAAGCCCCAAATACTGCGAGTACAAGGAGTACCCGCAGTATCGGACCCCGAAATACTCCGAGTATGGCAGTATCTGCAGTACAGAATATCGAAATACTCCTACAGGAGTACGAGCAGTATTCCGAAGTACATAGAGCCCAAATACTGGGGGTACACGAAGTACCTGAAGTATTTTATCTCCAATACTCCTTACTTTACTCCAAGGCACTCGGAGCATCTGTGCAGCATTACTGTCACAAGATCAGGAACACCACACCGGAACCATGCAGCCCAACTCTGCTGCGCTACGGTTAGGCTGGTATATACTGGTGTGTCCTGGTGGGCTGGTATATACTGGTGTGTCTTGGAGGGCTGGTATGTACTCTGGTGTTTCCTGCTGAAGCGGAGGGTGTATGTACAGATGTGGAGGCCTAGGCCGCCCTCAGTAAGGCGGTAGACCGCCCTATTGAGGGACCATCCCGCAGTAAGGCGGTAACCGCCTTACCGCGGCTTCCAGTTGTGCCAAGCGATTTCGACCGCCTTATATCGGGATACCGCCTTACTCAGACCGCCTTATTGAGGGACCCCCACTGTATATAATTGTTGTACGTAGAGACAGGATAATATACATAAAGTAAAAAAAAAAAGTTTTTCGAAGATAAACCGCCATCTTCAAAAACAAATAAAACTATTAGTAATAAGATTGGATTGTATGGACTAACATAATATTTTGGTATACATTACATCCCGACAAAAGGTCATATGATGACATCATCATGTATCAGTGTAGCTTTACCATATACCCGATGTCCCGGTATCGTACCGAACAAGTACCGGTACCCCGGGTATTTTGGTCAGGGGTATACCGGTACCGGGGGTATATTTCGGAGGGCGTACCGAACTTACCGAAGTGTCGGGTACCGGTATTGGAAAAATACCGAACTTACCGAAGTGTCGGGTACCGGTATTGGAAAAGTACCGAACTTACCGAAGTGTCGGGTACCGGTATCGAAAAATACCGAGCTTACCGAAGTGTCGGGTACCGGTATTGAAAAAGTACCGAACTTACCGAAGTGTTCGGTAGGGTATGGAGTCCAGTACCGAACAAATACCGGTACCCCCGGTATTGCGTCGAGGGTATACCGGTACCTGGGGTATATTTGGGTGGGCGTACCGAACTTACCGAAGTGTCGGGTACCGGTATAGAAAAATACCGAACTTCCGAGTGTCGGGTACCGGTATTGGAAAAATACCGAACTTACCGAAGTGTCGGGTACCGGTATGGAGGCCGTACCGAACTTACCGAAGTGTCGGGTACCGGTATTTACCGAGAAAATACCGCCGGTATACTTCGGTACGTACCCTACCTACCGAACATTAACTAGGATTGCCGAGAGATTGGGCAGTTCCTTATTTGAGGCGCCCACCAACTAGAACACATCGAGCACGTAAAATAACCCCTCTACAGTAACAGGACCCGGCGAAGCTCCTCAACTGACAAACTACCAAGACATTTTGCGAACCCTACTCGTGTTTGTTTTTACTCTTTCTTGATGCGTTCGATAATAGGGGTGGTACTTTTTGGCCTTCTGAGGCAATAGTCTGTCGTGTGGCTGATGGGGCTTCTCAACCGAGAAACTACCTAACCTTGTGTGTTTCAACAACAATTTTCGCTACAGACCGAGGATATGGCGCCGCTCTCATCGGGTCAAGTGTGCAGTGTTTCTAACCCTGTTGGAACCGCACTGTGCAGAAACAAATATGTCAGTCTTATTCCAAATAATGTGTCCCCGAAATGGGACTGCAGTCCTAAATGAGCTAAAGTCAGTTTTGGTGTGAGACGTATCCCACCTCGAGTGAGGAGCCTCAGGAAACTGTAGGTGTACCCCTACTGTGGCATGCGGTTTTTTCGCTTGCGTTATTGGCTACGAGGTGTTGCCTTGTTCACAGGGTTGCGCCCGTAATTTTCCTAAAGTCGTGGTTTTGAGCTTGTCATAGAACTCCTCATGTTATCTAGGCACGTACATTCACAAGTGAGAAAATGTAGGCGCCCCCGCTATAAATACGCTTCTCCCATGGCATGACGAACCTGTGAAGCAAAGGTCGAGTAATTTCTCGTTTTCATCAGGCGCGACGGACGACTGCCCTATCTTTGGATCGAACCCTCGTCATGAGAACAGAGAACATCGTACCTGCAGCACGGATACAACGACAAGACTAGGGATACATCAAGGGGTCAAACGCGCCCCCAACAGTGTATATTATGCACAAAGGCGGTGATTATGGAACATGATATGCATTGCGGCACCTCCGGGCTAGGAGACCGCTGTCGTGTATCTTTGGTAGCGAGGCCGTGATATTAGGGGCCTCTAACGGGACTCGGGCTGCGGGATTCATCTACACAATATTTCTTGTGGCGGTTACCACACGAGCAGAGCACGTGCATGTCAACAAATACCACCCACCGCCACCATATCGTGGGATACGACCTATATTAAGTTATTTTCGTGGATAGGGGTCGGCCACCACGGCTTTGAGCCCCACGCCGCGCAAGAAAGTCTGCTCGGTGCGCGTGCTTTTTTTTGTCGTGTCCACAGCAAAGCGCCGCAACTTAATGGCTGAGGGAGTAGCATCGGCACGTCACGAGCAAGCCTGGCAGAAAACTTCTGGATGCCATCGCGCGGACTTATAGGTGGGGAAAACAAATAAAGTGGATTGCCACACAACGTGGGATGGGGATAGTCTACTTTGGCACGCATCATGTCTCGGGCGGCAGCAAGTCACATTGGTGTGCTTATCGGTATTATCCCATGCGAAGCCCAGTGAAGTCCCACGCGAAATCTCATGTGCTCCCAAGGGGTTTGATGAGAATTCCATGAAAATCCATGTGAACCCACGAGACATCCTGAGGTTCCGTGGTATTCCATGGGACATACAATGGGATCTCATGGGAAGTCGTTTTCCCACAAACGTGCCAAAATAAACCTGGAGCGTTCCATAGGGCCCCATTGGATCCCATGGTGTTAAGTCATAGGAACCCATGCGATATTCCACCGCATCATAATCCACGAGGTCGTATGTACCTGTACTACTATGTACACCAGGACAGTACGCGGACTCCATGGGATCCCATGATGGTCCCCATGGGTTCCCATCAACTTGCCGTGGGGTTTCATCATCCCATGGGATCCCATGACTTTTGTGTGGGGTTCCATGATCCCAGGCCCATGAACTGGCCATACTTGCTATAAATTTGTATATGGGAGTCCATGGCCAGTTCATACGATCCAATGGGCTTCCACGAACTCACCATGGAATCCCACGGAACTATATGGGTCCACGGGACTACGCTGGAAACAATCATGGGATCCCATGTCTTCCCAAGGAGTCCCGTCTTCCCCGCGGAGTCCGTTGATATCCCATGGCAAGTTCGGCTAATTACATTGTGTCATTTGGGGTCTCATGTCCCCTCACACTTTTTATGAGATCGCACGGTATCTCACGCCCCATGGCTCTTTTCGTGAGATCCCATGGGGCCCCATGCGATCCTACGACTGGATCCATGATACCCCATGGAATCCAGCGGGACTTCATCAGACCGCATGTACTCCCGTAGGACCTCATAGAATCTGATGGGATTAATCGAAATCGCCATGGTACTGCCCGGACGATTAGGCGAGGTCGTGCAAAACTGCGATTACGCCCAGGGGTACGGCTAAAGCGTTGTAAGTTACTTTAATTTAGATGATAAATGTGGAGTCCCATGGAGAGTCATTGATTCGTTCCGATGAAATCCAGTGGGATGTTGCGCAGAGTTTTAGGGGGGCAATCGCGGGAAGTCCCGTGGTGGGACATACCATCGTAGTCCCGTGGGATATCATTGGCATCTCATGGAATCTCACCGAAATCCCCATGGAATGCCATGGAATGTTCCATGGGGGTGTCATCGGGTGTCGTGGGACGTCCCATGGGTTCCACGGGATCCCATGCCATGTCAAACGCAAAAGTGTCTTCGCTATCTCGGATCCATCAATCGATGAATACTTTTTGCAGCATGGAGAAGAGGTAGAAAGAGAAACGGACGTCTCGTATAGCTACTGCGTCTGCTGCTGCTGCCAACTGCGGGTTTCTATTGTTCGTATTGCTGGGCAGCAGTTAGCAAGTGCAGCAGCAGTCATGCACGGGTAGGGGGGACCTCTCAAGCCAACCAAACAGGAGCGAAGAGCACGTACCTGTACTATTATTCAGCGGATTGCCGTGGGTTGCATGCTCGCTATATGAGGGGACCGCAACAATGGCACTTGGGTTGCGGGACCGCCGATTTTTTATTCAAAATAGAAAACTGGGGCTTCAATAAACCACACACAGGGTTTTCGGAGGCGTTGGGATGGTTTGCGATCCCTACGGCGGTGCCTACTGCTGCACACCGGTATCGGCGTTGGGTAAGCGCAAAGTAGTATTGTAGTAGGATCGGTACAGGCGAACGTGGCTTTCAGGCACGGTACCTGATACTGTTGAGCAAATAGGTACCTTGGGCCTCGAAACGCATCTGATGTGCCCGAGCTGACCGTTGCACCTATTCCGTGCCTCAGTCCGTCCTGTTGGTTCCTACTGTACTGGGTTGCTGGCCAGAATAGGGGAGAACATGGTGTTGTAGGCCGATGGACTGCTGTAGTCCCCACTACAACAGTAGTACAGTAGTAGCTGTTCCACTGCTGCACTTTCTTGCGAGTCCTCCGGCATCAAATCAGATGATGCGGATGCCTCGGGCCGTGGGGATCCGAGCGGATATCAACCTCATACTGGCACCAACGTGCTGCTGTAGGACGTTGCGGGTCTCCGGTTGCGCGTACGGCAAGAAAAACGGAAAGGGACTCGCCCCGCTCGTCATCAAGGATTGTTCCTCGAACCAGTCTCATAATGTTTTGGCGTCGGGAATGGTGGTTGTCGAGGCAGAGGTCGGCTCGTCGCGGAAGTTTGCTCGTGAAAGTCCACGGGTGTGCGTAGAATGACCTCCAGCTCATGAGATCCCAGGGGTGGGTGTACCCAGGCGTGCCAGTGTTGTGTACGTGTGCGGCGCAATACACGCCAATTTGAGTGGCTGGTGTGCAGTCTTATTCTGATTGGCCAAGTGCAAAAACAGAACAGGGTTTCCACGTGTAATGGGTTGCTTTTACGAACCAAGCAAATGGGGCTCTTTGGTACTGTAGACTGCAGGTCCATGCAACGGAGATCGGAAATCTGGCCCGCTGTGCATGCGTCTTCTTACTCGCCCCCGGTACATCTATAACTCACCGAGCCAATCATACCTTTTGGTTTGAGCGAAGTCATGTTTTGTTGGACGAACTTTGTATTTATGCGAGTATCGTATCGCATCTACGATCTCACACGTTCTTGCACGCATGTTCTTGTTCGGCGAACATGCAAAAGCAGCAGCAAGCAGCAGCAGCACGATGTCATTCTGATTGAGCTCGTCCGCACAACGTCCGTCTTCTTCGTGGTACGTGAAGCTTCCGGAGCCAGGCTGTTGGATTCAGCCTTTGTATCCTACGTGCTGAAGGCTGAGGTGTAGACTCGCAGTCTATACAGCAAGGTGCGCCGCTCGGTCCCAAGGATACCTGGCGACTGCAGAAGAACCGAGCAAACTTCGGGGACTTGTTCTTCTTGTTCTGTGGTACTCAGCTGACAGGTGAGCAACTACAACTTACTTGTACAAGCAATAAACCCTGGGGCTTCTGTGCGATCAAGCGATCTACTTCCAGTACATACAGCAGCCGCAGGAAGGGCGTGCAGTTGTACAGGCTTCAACATGCCGCGCGCGTATGCCACAGCTTCTTACATTTGCAGCAGTGTTTTCAGATACACACCCTACCCCGGCAGCTCGATCTCTGCTTTATGCGTCGTTCGGGCGATGCGGTAA
This sequence comes from Saccharina japonica, assembly GCA_008828725.1. Lineage (NCBI taxonomy): Eukaryota > Phaeophyceae > Laminariales > Laminariaceae > Saccharina > Saccharina japonica. Next base: position 10,038 of record MEHQ01002735.1, read on the forward strand.
AATCGAAATTTTTATTTCCGTTGTTTTCCTCTGAAGTTTCATACGCTGTACATAGGCGCCGTGCATATGAACCATACACGGCAACCGTCCTGCTTCTTCTTCATCGGCCGCATGCTGCCCCGCGAATTTGAGCATCGCTACAGTATGCATTCCGATCACCAGCACTGGGCTGGAACATTGCTGAACAACTGTTATCGTCGTGCCGCCATGCTATATCATGTAACAGAGTAGACAGGGACTTTAGAAAAAGCGATGCACACAAGTTCGTGCGAGTTCAAAAAAACGAGTCAGATTTTGGCTGCGGGATATGGTTAGATATTTTGGGCTGGTCGCCCTTACAACGTACCTGTTACAGTACAAGCAGAGAGCGAGAATGCGGCAAAGCTGCCTCGTATCCTTGTAGTAGGCCTAATGGGTTGCAAGCCTGAACTATAAAGCAGTAGTACAGTACAGTAGTACAGTATAGTAGGAATACAAGAAGAGGCAGCAAGAAGAGCAAAGAACAACATGCAGACAAGAAACAAACAGAAGCCAACAGAACAAAAGACGAAAACAAAAATAGAATCTTCTTCGTTTTTCCCGCTGAGGGCAGGCGCAAAATCACTGACTACGTCGTACGACGTTCTCGTACGATATACGTAGGACTCGCATATTCGTACACACTTACAGTAGTTTTACTGTAGTACTTCGTATATTTGTAAGATTGAGAGACGGGGTGTGGGGCGTGAGCAACATGCAAAACAGACATGTGTCAAATGTGGCGAGCCTTCTTCACCCCACAGGGCACGCACACGCAGCTCCCCACCGGGACCGAGCATAGCAAATACATGTCTCACTATCCCTCCAACAAACAAAGTAGATCCGCCTGTCACAGCAGTGCTCGGCAAAACACCAGACGTGCTTGAGTACACGAACCAACGCATTGCTTTGTGAAGGGTAGAACATGTTGTTGGTTGTATCGGTACAGCTCAGTAGTATGCAAATTCACTTACCGGTAAGTGTCATAATCAGAGTTTTATGAGCACGTTGTTCTTTAATCGGCGCTGTTGAGTGCAGCATCACTGTCGGGGAATTAATGTGGTTGTTTCTAATAACCATAGCTGTTGTGATGGCATCGTACCGCAGTTGCCCCGTTTGCACCGACCAGCAACCAGAGGCCGCGTAGACATATACCGGGTGATAGCCTGCCTACCGTACGCCGTACCTAATGGGCAGTGCGCATGCCGTATGAAGCCTCAGATGCCCCATCCCACCAACTGCATAGCAACCCGGAAGCCGAATCAGATATACACTTTTGCCTTATTTGCACACTCTCCCTTTACAGGTATTAATAGTAGGTACCTGGTAACGGAAAATGGGCTCCCACCCCCTCGGAAGCTTGCGATACGTGAGTCTAACTACGAGTGAGTACGAATACCCCCTACTCGTAACTCCCAACAGCAGTCGGTCTTTTTCGGATTCACTTTTACTGTTTTTTTCGATCGTCACCTCAGCCTCACCGTTGTGCCGACATGCCGGCATGCTTTGTCGACGGCGTGATCGTTTCGGGTGTGTGGTGTAGTTGGATTTCGAAATCTGAGAAACGCTGCTTGCCCTTTTCAATGTTGCTTTTGTGAAATTTGACATTTTATTTGTCAAATTTGACAAAACTCCTACAGGAAACGCAAAAAGCAAACTCTACCACGGACCCCTGGTGGGGAATTTGACTGAAATGCTATTAATAGTTGTTTTTGTGAAATTTGACATTTGTCAATTATGACAAAACTCCAATAGAAAGCAAAAATAAAATAAAATACCACCGACCATTTCAGTAAAAATTACCACCAGAGGTCCGTGGTAGACTTTGTTTTTGTGGTTTCCTATGGTCCGTGCAGTACTGTTTGTCCAATCTGTTTTCGGCNCATTTTTCGGCAACTTTGACCCAACATTACGACGAAAGAAAACGAAAATGAAAAAAGGCCATCATGTCAGTTTTTTCGTATGCGTCATGAAGAACACCCCTGCCAAATTTCGTCTTTCCAACTCTTCTTATCTTGGGTGCTCAAAGTAGATTTCCGTGAAAGTAAATGTCCCCCTAGGGTTCAGCTCGATACATTGTTCTAGTACTTTAGCAGGCGTTATACTTGTCACTTGTACGGATCGCATACTAAAACATGTATCATCGACGTCTTCCCCTTGTTAATGCGATCTATCAACACGTCTCGCGTCTAATTATTCCGCGTATTGGCCGAATTATGGCCAGAGAAGAATCATATGGATTTTAGTATTAGACTTAAATCCTATACAACAACGCCTCCCCAAGTAATACGAACAATTCCCATATCTCACGAACTACAGCTCGGACGCCAAAACCAGCTTCACCGATGTGTTCGCTTGTTGATGCGGTCACGTGGATATGCTTGTGGTTGCGAGTTTCAGTGTATTCACTTTTCATTCGCCCGAAGGTGGAATGTTACGCTTTTTCCTGGAACAGCTCGTTAAAAAAAACGTTAAAATATACCTCATTCACCAAAAAAGAAAAAAATCAAAAAAGGCCATCAATACGTTTTTTCGTATGGTCATGAAGAACAACCCTGCCAAATTTCATTTTCCAACTCGTTTTCCTTTAGGGCGCAAAAGTCTGAAGACGAAATGTTCCTGCTCTTGCTGGAACCAGCTCGTATACACTTTTGCCTTATTTGCACACTCTCCCTTTACAGGTAGTAGGTACCTGGTAACGGAAAATGGGCTCCCACCCCCTCGGAAGCTTGCGATACGTGAGTCTAACTACGAGTGAGTACGAATACCCCCCACTCGTAACTCACAACAGCAGTCGGTCTTTTTCGGATTCACTTTTACTGTTGTTTCGATCGTCACCTCAGCCTCACCGTTGTGCCGACATGCCGGCATGCTTTGTCGACGGCGTGATCGTTTCGGGTGTGTGGTGTAGTTGGATTTCGAAATCTGAGAAACGCTGCTTGCCCTTTTCAATGTTGCTTTTGTGAAATTTGACATTTTATTCTGTTTTATTTGTCAAATTTGACAAAACTCCTACAGGAAACGCAAAAAGCAAACTCTACCACCGACCCCTGGTGGGGAATTTGACTGAAATGCTATTAATAGTTGTTTTTGTGAAATTTGACATTTGTCAATTATGACAAAACTCCAATAGAAAGCAAAAATAAAATAAAATACCACCGACCATTTCAGTAAAAATTACCACCAGAGGTCCGTGGTAGACTTTGTTTTTGTGGTTTCCTATGGTCCGTGCAGTACTGTTTGTCCAATCTGTTTTCGGCTAATAACTTTTGAAATACGACGAATTGCAACACAAGCTGACCACAGTCGTGATCACCAGCGCTGAGCGAACAAATATTGTTTTACCAGGCGTTTTTTTCGGCCACTCTAGAATCAAGTAAGTTACAGGTTGTCGAGGGCATGATCATAGCCAAATCAGCTATTTTGAACAAAATCGTGAATATTTAGCGACACACCGTTCCAATAATAAAAAAGAGTCCCCTCCAGATCGGTGAATGGAATCGTTTGGCAACCACTATTTCTATTTATGTTTGGTAGAAAAAGAGTCCCATTGAATTTTCCATGACGTCTCGGGTCCAGTCTTTTGCCCGTTTCTTCTCCATTTTTATATGTTTTACTAATTCGGAAGAAAAGTCCCCTGGGGAATCTCAAGGGCTGTTGAAATCCGTTGTCTAAATGATACTACGAAAAGTACACCGTTCACCCCATTGAAATGTTATTTTCTGGTTTTTAGACGTAAAGATGCAAAGCAACTACCTTTTTCTTCCAGTAACACCTGCGCGGAAGAACAAGCGTTTTAGAGGTGTTTTCGAAATTTCGATCGCGTATCGATACCAGGAGAAACATGTTCATTAATTGCTGGGAAAAATGTGGGGAAAAAAATCTGCACGGACTAGGAGATCTATCTATTATATATAGTTCGTCTGATGCCCAAAAAACAATACTTTAATCAAGTGATCTTTGATGCCCACTTTATCATAGCAACTTAGAGTGGAGCAAAAGCAAACAAAAAAACATCAAGTTTTTTCTGCCACACATTCAAAGCACGCTTCTCCCTACGCCGGCATGCCCGGCACCGTCTTCTTACGTCGCAGGCTGGCATACTGCAGTACAACTCGCACGTGTGCCGTGCTTGTCGCCATGGCCACAGCGATTCGCGGCTGCTCTACGTACGAGTATTGCAGCAGTGCGGTAGATTGTATATCGTCCATCCTCGCTTTGGTCGCCTACTCGTATCGTATTCCACCGCATAACAGGTACCAGGTAGCAGGTGCCAGAGAGCACCAGCAACTGTCCTCAAGTCAAGCACCGCCGCCACCACCACCACCACCACCACCACCAGCTGAGCACCAGTAGCGGCAGAAACGTGTCGCTGCTGTTGGTGGTGGTGGTTGTGTTTGCTGGTTTTGGTTTTGTAACAAATCTCGATCACTCTCCAAGGGATGGCAAGAAATAGACCATTTTGTCGAATGCTGCGCAATGATATGATACCAGGTATCACATATACCAGGCTACGAGTAGCTCGTAGGTGCCGCGAGACGCGAGACACAAGCATAGCTCTTCGTCGATACATCACGTTCAGCGATGCTCAGGTGACATGCTCATGTGGCATTCTCATGAGCCTGCATCATGCTGTCATCATGCTGTCTGTGCACGCACGCACGTACGTACATAAAATGTGCCTGTTGTATATACGTACGTACGAAAAAGGCTGCTGCAGCAGTACGTATTTATTTCTATCATACGTACGTACTGGTACGTATTATTAGAGTACTGATGGCCTAAATACTCGGAGTACTTGAAGTATAAGCAGTACTGAAGGCCCAAATACTCCGAGTACTGGGAGTATGAGCAGTACTTATCCTCGAGTACAAGCAGTACTGGAGTAAAAGCATCTAAATTACTCGGAGTACTCCCGAATATCGAGAGTATTGGACACCGAAATACTGCGAGTACACAAAGTACCTAAAATATGTTTTTTTCTCGAAAATACTCTAATTATACTCCGAGGTAATGGGAGCATCTGTGAATTTTGAAATGCCATAAACGCCAGTCGCATGCTCCCAGAACCTGGGAGGGATGACGGCCGAGTCTTTAAAATGATGCAAAATGCTCCTTACGTACTTCACACTCCGAGTCTACTCCGAGTATCGAGTACATTTCGTACTCCGAGTACTTAAGAGTATTAGAGTACTGGCGGCCTGAATACTCGGAGTACTTGGAGTATGAGCAGTACTGAAGCCCAAAATACTCGGGAGTAAAAGGAGTACCCGCAGTATCGGACCCCGAATTACTCCGAGTACAAGCAGTATCGAGAGTGTTCATACCCGAAATACTCCGAATACGAGCAGTATCCCGGAGTATCGAACCCCGAAATACTCCGAGTAGACGAAGTACCTGAAGTATTTTATCTCCAATACTCCTTACTTTACTCCAAGGTACTCGGAGCATCTGTGGAATATTCGCAGTCAATTTGTTTCCTATTTATTCGTACATATTATTTTTAATTTGAGCCTTTATCATCTCCATTACTACTTGCTTTAATGGCCCTACCGCCGTGGGGGCGGGAGGGCCTCTTATTCCCTAGTTCGTCATATTTGACAAATTAAATGTCAAATTTCCCAAAAGCAACATTAACAGGGTTGGGCCTGCTCACGTATCCGGGGAATGAACATTGGGAGTAGTGGGGGAGGGCGGGTGACAACTGAGGAACCAGCTCGTGCGCGATGGCACCACCACGAAAAGTCGCCGAACAAATTGCATCGTAAATACTGCGCATACTGAGCCCACCCGGATCTGAGTCACGCCTAAGGGTCGTTCTTATCGAGCAACTTTTTCCCAAAATTTCCAAATAATGTTTTCGCGCAATTTTTAGGACATCCATATTTTCCAAAATAATTTCCAAATTTGGAACACGAAGCCTTCCAAATATTTTGTTTTCTGTGAAAATTCCAAATTTCCAAAGAAATCCTGTTTTTTCTTGATTTTCCTGTTTGTTTTTTTCAATTGGAAACTTTGTGAAAATGTCGCTCGATAAGAACGACCCTAAGAGGGGGAGAGAACAGAAGGGCCAAGATAGTAAACGGGACGAAAAACAAAAAACGTAAAGAGGCCCAACTGTTGGCGGTGTCTCTATGCGGAGTAGGAACAGGGCCCCTTCTCCAAAGGGATGCGTGGTCAATGGTTACATGACTTAGGAAAGCAATAAATGAGCACCCCTCCCGCCCTCTCTCCCTCTCTCTCTCTGTCGTGCCGCTGACGGCCTTTGACTCTCACTTTCCCTCCGATACGCCAACCTAACATCCACAGTATGCCGAGCGCGGTCTTTTCGCGCTTGACGGGTCCACTCGGAGCACTCGCGATACTCTGCATGCTCTGTTTGCTCGGCGTGCAACCTGGCCTGGCCAAACGCCGGGGCCAGAAAACTCTGCGGGCTTCTGAGTCAGCCGTCGTCGGTACGGTGGAGTGGGTGGCGGTGAATGAAGGCGACACGGAAATCACCGAGCCGCTACAAGATGGTGAACAACTTGTGGTGAGCATGGTCTTCACCCGCGTTGAGTTCGGTCCGTAAGCTGTACCTCTGCTTAAAAACTGCACGGCAATCGATTTTCCTCCGTCAAGTAGTGGGTCGACATTTTCGTGCCGTTTTCTGAAGTCGTTGTCCATGACATTTATGTGGGGGGTAGCTGTGTGTGTCCTGTGACTTATATCTCTGCCGACGCCCTTCAAAACTGCCATCCTTACACGACGTACACTCTCTTGCTCCACTTGCTAGGACGCTGAAGGGGGAACTCCATGCGCAGCCTATGACTGTATCGCGTTCAAGAGTAATGAGTGGGGTGCTGCCGAGGTAAATATTTTTTCCTCGTCGAGTCTCGTACAGTAGGTTCCCCATGATGCTTCATCATTCAAGCTGAATATACTTACCGATATACCTTTGCTGCCGCTCACAGCGTGCGTCGTTATGAGAAATTTTGATATCTTGCACATGAGTGCCATACAGTTATGTGGTATGTACCCTCTTGGGAGTTGAAAGAGGAAACACTACGACATCAGGTGAAGATTACAGAAGTATAGTAGTAACGGTCACTGCGTGGTTGGGGGATGATATGATACAATGGTTAGTACCCTAGTCACAATGCAAGGAGTCGTACTGCACGAGCGCAGCAGGACTTTATCCCAACATGGACGCGCGCGCTACTCGCAGACGGTTGATAGCGCTACCGGTATCATTGGTTTGGTCGTCGCTATCTCAACAGTCCCACAGAGGTTATATCCCGTTCCATTACTATTGATACCACAGTACTTTTCCAACCGACCTTTATCGACAAACTTTCCCCGATGCCTCTGCCTCCTACCGCTCCCTCAGTACGAGATTTATACATCGCCACCTTCGCCTCTTACGGGAGGTCTGACCGTCAAGTTCGTGGCGCAGCTTGGCTCTGACGGTGTGGGTGCTGACTGGAAGGTCGATCTGTATGACTTCGTCGAAACCGACGGGTGGATTAATATCGGTGATCTGACCGGCGGTGAGCTACCCACTACTCCCTCTATATTTCTCCTGTCCATTTGGCACCATTTCGTGTTATGGACTTTGTTGGACGCCAACTGTTGTGATCCTGCAAAACCCGTCGTTGTCCGCCTGTCGGCTCCCGTCCGTAACCTGCACATTAATCGATGCGAGACTCTGTAGTCTCGAGTTGAAGCTGTATCAATGTCGCTGGCATTATAGGTGATCTGACCGACTGTGAGCTACCCACTGCTTCCTCTGTATGTATCCCGTCCTTTTGGCACTGTTTCTTTTTATGGACTTTGTTGGACGTAAACGGTTGTGATCCTGCAGACCTTGTCGTTGTTCGCCTGTCCACCCCCGTCCGTGGCCCGCGCATTCGTCGCTGTGAGGCCCTGTACTCTCGGCTTGAAGCTGTATTGGTGTCGCTGGCATCACCATCGTCGTCATCATCATCATTATCATCATGACCATCACCCCCTTCATCGTCTTTTTAATCCCGTATGAAGGCGTCGGCTTCCCGTTGTTCAAGGTGTTGCCCAAGTAGGCCTCCAAGAATGCCGCAATACCCAAGCCTCCCGTAGTGTACGTGGTGTTTGAAGTCCATGGCACCGGCGAGTTAACCTGCTTAAATCCCTATCAGGCTCATGCCCATGACCACATGTTGTTAACGTCGCCCGGGAGCGAGTCGCAGTAGTACACCTCGTATTGTTTTATATGCAAGTCCGGAAACGCCTAGTTTGGGCACCGTCGCCTCTCTAGAGGAGTATTATTACGATTAACATTATGGTCCATTCGCTGTGTCCCCGCGTTCATCGTTTTTCCTCAGTTACGCAGCACGAGTGGAAAGAGGTTTCCGTCAGCCTTGCTTCGGGTGCTTCGGCCAGCAATTTCCTCGACGTAGACGGATCCGTGATTCTGGTGCGGTTCAACCTGAGCTATCTGACGTATAAATGTCTTGGTATTTCCGTGTATGTGTTTGGTTCGGCGTCATCTACGACGGTGACCTTGTAGCAGTTGCGGATGGGTTGTTGGCTGAATCGTTATGCAACGCAAGTGCTGCTGATGTAGCGAAGGTGTTTTGAGCTCATTTTGTGCGGGGCCCCCTCGTGTGCGACGGTGACATCTTCGTGCTCAAGGACGGAAACTGCGCCACTGATATCCTCACCCCTGTGTTTGTGAAACGATCTGAAAACTTCGGCCCCCTCGCCAGGTGCGGATTTACACCCAGGGAGCGACAAACTTGAAGGTGAGAAACCTCACGCCATCGTGGGGGTCAATGTCAAGGTACTACCACGGTCTAAGTGCATGTGCGTAAAATCTGACCGCGCCTCTCTCTATCGACATGGAACATGACCGTTTGATGAAGTCGGGTCATGGACCAGACATGAACCGCGGTACGGCCTGAAGAAAGATAACGTGTCGGCGTACATACAAGTTGTTTACCTGTGGACGCCTGTCCTTTCGCGATTGCTTTCTCGTATTATGGCATGCTGGACGAATAAACACAACGTGCATTTTAGGACTGCGCGAAGATGAGATAATCGTGCACGTCGGTAGCCCATTTGCCGTGCCCTCACCGTTCTGAGCCTGTAACGCCTATAGCTCTGTTGCCGAATTTGACAGCCTGCATACTATCATGTGTTCTCTATCTCCCGTGCGCACACTCTACTGCAGATCCTCTATCTCGACCAGGTTCAGACGATCGGAGACGATGGTACAACAACTCCAGACCCAACTCCGAACCCAACTCCGGTCCCAATTCCGGACCCCAACCCGGACCCAACCCCGGCCCCAACTCCGGACCCAACTCCGGCCCCAACTCCAGACCCAACCCCGGCCCCAACTCCAGACCCAACCCCGGCCCCAACTCCGGACCCAACCCCGGCCCCAACTCCGGACCCAACTCCGAATCCAACTCCGGTCCCAATTCCGGACCCCAATCCGGACCCAACTCCGAACCCAACTCCGGTCCCAATTCCGGACCCCAACCCGGACCCAACTCCAGCGCCCACTCCGGACCCGACTCCGGACCCAACTCCGGCCCCCACTCCGGACCCAACCCCGGCCCCCACTCCGGACCCGACTCCGGCCCCCACTCCGGACCCAACTCCGGCCCCCACTCCGGACCCAACTCCGTCGCCTGTGGAGCCCGGAGTTATACAACGCTGGTCGGCGTTTGCTCAGTTCGTGCCTGATTGGGTAGCCTGGTGAGTTGTTCTACATGTTACTGTTTAAAGGGAGCTGTCAGCTCTGACTCTGTTGTACGGCGCCTTCCCATTTCCTTTCAGTGACCTGGTGTGTTCAGGATTCGGCAGGTTTCTTCAGCTCGTTAAATCTCACGTGCATGTCCCCACGCTTAACTATTGAGTAATGCCTGCCTTATAAGGGTGGCGGCTTAGTTTCTGAGCCCCTCACAGGAGGAGCTCAATCTCTCACCCGAATCATGTTTTCCAAGGAAAATGTTCGCGCGACCCGATCAAAGTTTGAATACGCGCTATCATAGCCCTGAAACAAAAGTACTCGTAAAAGCATCCAGCTAACCAGTAGTTTCCCAGAGGAGAGGTCAGCCGGTCAAAAAGACAGTGAGCCATAAAGGGAAATCCGTTTTGTGAGACGAGTCTAATACACTAATTTTAATAGTGGTTAATATGACAGCTTCCCCGCACCTATGATACATCCAACAGGAAATTAAAGCTAGGAAATGGGGTATGCGACGATCTGGAGGAATGCCGCACGGACTCTGCCTGCTGCAACAACCCCTCTGACGACGTTTGCGGCAACGGCATCTGCGAAGAACGTAAGCACTCGGTCAGACATATACCAGGTGTCCACTATGACTCGTGCGACGGAAGCGGGGGGTCACGCGTACTCGTAGGTGTTTTGTGACGTTTGGTTTAGCCACATTCACCGCCATGGGATTGTTTGTAACGCTGCGACCCACAAGCGATTGTCGAGTCGAGTCTTGAGTAAGGTGCAGAGTCAACCGCCCGAGTGGAGTGATCGCGGTAGTGAAAATGACGATGTCATCATAACCCCTCTATCGCAGTGCCAGTCTTGCTTAAAAGAAAAGCTGCGATGCCTGGCAGTGTTCTCAAGTTAATTTTGTGGGCATGCCATGAACGGTACACTTGGAGTACATGTGGTTCTCTCCATCCGGTCACCGCTGGAAGAATCATGCGTGTCAAGGCTCGGTCTCTGTGGTAAGAGAGATGAAGAGGTGGCGCCGAGCGTCTGTGAACAACACTTGTGATGATGGAAAGACAAAACAAAATGGAAGACAAGGCGCGTACGTGGCCAGTGTAGGAACCAAGAACAGCCCCCCATCGGCCCCAAGGGGCGGCCGGGGTGCCCTTCTTGAGCCACACAGATAATAACCTATCATGGCTAACCCTAGAAATAGGTAGGTATAACATATGAGACTCTACGTATTATTGCCCACTTCGTTGCGTCTTTTTACTACTAATAGAGGAGACGAGGGCCAACTGTAACAAGGACTGCACCCACACGATCTCCGTCTGCGGGAACGGAGCGTGCGATAATACCTACATCGGCGACGACTATCACATCAGCTTGTGAGTTTACATGTATCTCGTGTTTGTGAGCCCTCCATCAAGTGCGCAACTATTACGGCGTGTGGGTATGTTGTTAAACAGTTTTCTTGGTTTCGAGTCATCCGGACCAGGTTGCGTGTATGGGTTTCACGCGCAAGGAGGCCGGGTTGGGAATTTCAGATCATAATATCCATCTACCTTCGGGTTATATCAATGAAATTGTCTGGTGGTTGATCGACTCGTACCGACTTAGAGGCGCGTGCTACGATATTAGAGGTCGCACGTTTTGGCTATTTGTTTTTTTGTTCTGACTAACGGGGCCTTAAGAACGGGTCACACGTTTCTGGGGAGAAACTACTTGGAGTTCGTGTGGAATAAAGTTTGCAGCTATGAAAGAGGGTTAAACTGCCAAATCTGAAACACGTTTTACGAAATTGTTCGTCATGGGCGTTGGCCGTGGGGGTCGTTCTTCGGGTAAAGCGTTAATTTAGCTTTTTCTCGAATTCGTAGTTTGAGTGAGCTACTGTATACAGTATAGAGCTGTCCCCGAGTGAGGAGCCTAGGGGGAAACATCGGTGTGCCCCCAACGAGTAGCATATGCGTCTATATACAGAGAGGGTTGGCTACCAACTATTTATTAATGGGTTACTTCGGAATTTGGGAACGCGATATAAAAAGGCGTAAGTACGTACCTGGTATGCCGTACCCAACAACCATTTACGGTAGAAGCCAATCATTCGCGTACAGTAGAAGCAAACATGTGGACAGAGCCTCCACAAGTGGTATTTAGTATTTAGACGACGTGAGAGTGGGTTAGTGAAATATTTTCTCGTCCATACTATTGGAGGGTGAGAGCTTGGAGTAATCAAAACAAAAACTGTTTCCGGGGGAGGGCGTGGTGCAGGGACATACTACTTGTAGGATTGGTTGAAGCATCTCCTCTCGTTCGCAGATCCCCTTACCCACCTACCCTAGCCCTAACCTGTGCGCTACGATAGGACCAGAAATGTATGGCCAAAATAATGGCTGTGGCCGACGGGTTCCTCAACTATTTATAAGGAGCTACCCAATAAGGCATGGCTCATCGTACCCAATAAGACATGCCTCACCACCCAATAAGGCATATGCCTTATAAGGCATGCCTTATCACCCAATAAGGCATGTGCCGTATAAGGCATGCCTTATCGCTGGAACGCCATTCATTTACGTTTTTATGATTCCTAGGCCATGAGGTTATCGGTGATGGCGCTTAGACTTAGACCCCTGCTACGAGACGGGTAGCATTTGCATTCTGACAATTTGCTTTTTAATTTTCATCCCATGTATTATCTTTGCCGTTCTTTTATATCTCCTTCCTAGTCGTAACTCAGATCCAGGGTCACAAAGTAGGTTGTTCTCCCTCCTCCCCTGCTGCCGTTCGTGCCTTGCATTTTTATCGCGAGAAGACTTCTTCAGCCCTTTCTTCCCTCGTGGACTCGCAACGATTTGCGCCTACACACTCTACTACGCGCTCTCAGCAATTGTTAATTATTATTATATTTGCCATCCGGTAATAATGTGCAGCATAAGCTTCAACATTGATCACTCATAAGATTCCCGAAAGCAGAAAACCACGGAAACCAAGGAAACCTATGCGAAAAGTCTAACATCCTTCTATGTCTACTTCCCGCCAAGAGTTATCCACAATAATCCATTTGTTGTCCTTGCTCCCTCTTCTTCCCAATATGCACTCTTTACGTTCTATTATCTCAGCAATTGATTCTGTTTTTTTTTTTTGCAAATAAACTCAAAGGTCCGACCCACGTGAGATTCGAACCCCGGAAACAAACTTTTGGTAGCATTCGAGGGTACATAACACTACGCGTAGACTATCGGGGCGACTGTGCAGCTCTTATTCCGATCATACCTTTTACATGCTATACCTATCAAAGTTATAGCAATAATGCAGTCCCTCTCAAAAGAATGCCTTTACCGACTCCTAACCGACTATTAAAATACCAGACTGACACACCCCTAACTACCAGGTACTCAATAAGGCACGGTTTATATCGTTGAAATGCTCCTCCTGTATGTAGCTGTTTGTTTTCTGTAACGTTTAAGTTTACGCCTACAAACAGTAGGCCATAGGAATGTTCATCGATACGTATTATACGCATGAACTTTCAGCTTTTCTCAAAGCCCGTTTTCGGGTACTAAACAGATATCCTACCTACCTACCAGGTATCCTATAATCAAGCGAGGAGAACCTCGGCAAATATCAATGTTGGTGCACTCCCCCCGCATGCGGCTCCTGCGACGGCCGAAAATGTACCCGTTGAAGCTCGGATGGTTGAAGCCCGGATGCATGCGACGGTAGAGGTGCACCACGATATTAAGGTTTTGCCTTCTGAGGGTGGTCATTTCATTTGATTATACTATAGGATCTCTGTACCTCAGCCCAAACACTTACGATTGTGGTAATAAGGATGTGGTGTAGCGTGTATACCAAACTATGCATACTACAGATAATTACTCCGTGTTATCGAGTGACGACAAAAGATGACTTGCCAACAAGGATAAGATCCGATATGTAGAGGGAAATAAAAGTGCTACCTGATGAGCAATTGAAGTCAACTATCCTTCGTGTCAGTGCGTAGTGACTGCACATCACAATAGGTACGCATGGATCTCAACGTCCATAATATGCTAACAGCAATCCCATGGCCTAGTATGCATAACATGAAAAATATCGCAATAGAAGAATGAACTTGGAACGATTTGGGGATAAGGAGCCCGGTCGTTCAGAATACAGTTCCAACCCAGACGTGGCTATCGTACCATGGCTCCTCGGAAGCTGTGAAGTACAGTACGATCCCGGGCAGTATACTATCATTTACGCGCCTGCGCTTGCTGCAGTCGTTTACCTTGATGATGACCCAACTGTGCGTACCGTTGCAATGCTGCCAGGTACGAAAGCGAAACCATCTGCCCCGTGGACTGCACAGATTCCCCGAACCTCGACGTATCAGCATCCTCTTCTGTAAGTATGGACGTGCAAATGTCTGCTGGGCCTCGAGGCTTGCGTGTTTTAAAACGAATCTCTGCCAGAAAGGCCAAAGGGTAGGTGATGTTTTTTTAGTATGCCTCGTTCTGTATCTTGTAGTTTTGTAATTTACATCCGTCTACTATTTTTGTGTAGGATTCCAATCCCACCCTCCAATCTAGGCCCGGGTAGAGCTTGCCTAGTTCCACATGCAATGTCTGCTATACGGACCTAAAATATCTATGGTTGGGTGCTGGGGCTAGGAAACTGGCTGCAATGTCTCCTCTTGTTTGGGGGCGTTCGAGCCCACGTGGACGGTAGGCTTGTTGGGACGTAGATGTTGGGTTGCTTGACACTTAGGGCGGTTATCTTTTAATCGTGTGGGCTAACTCTCTCTCCAGTCCAAACGCCAGGAAAGCACCCCCTACCCCCAGGATCCCCCTTACAGTTTCCCCCTTGGATTATACGAGTGTGCTTGGTACTGTATATCGCTTCACTGTTTTGCCAAAACGGATGAAGTTACACTGTCTCAAGACATTCAATACTGAATGTTTCCCATTTTATATCTGCTAAAGACAAACAATTCATGAATTCACACCAACTTAATTCGTTACTAACTTAACTTCATCCACGAACATATACTTAGTATATTGCGCTTTATCGTCTCCCTCGAATGTGAATATTAACTATATTGCACTGCGGTGTTGACTTTCAGCAGTATGAAATGGTCAAGTTTCGGCGTTGTATTGAGCAGATTTGTGAATGTGCCAACCGGGGACCTCCACCTTTTGCATTTGCTATGGAATTCATCCCTCTCGCGGCAACCCGGCAAAGCTCTTGTGTGGCGATACCCTTTTAGCGATACACCCTACCGTACAACGCCTTTCACACGCCCGGGGATGAAGTTCCGAGTTTGTTTCCACCAAAATTGTGGGGGGGGGGTTGAAAAATCGTCGCAGAGATGCTTCCATATATGTATCGCTGTTGTGTTGTAGAGAAAGTCAGGCTAGGCGGGCATCATAGGGGGTGTCTTGACTCAAGCACCGACTACTCGTACCCATGTAACCCCTCGATCACCTACACCTGCTCTCGCAATGCCGTCCTAACATAAGCGCCTCGAAACCACACCAGTAGTACACTGATTGGTGCCGATGCACAACAACGCCAAACGAAACGACACCAGTACAATGGTTGGTGCCGATCACAAGAACGCCTTCTTAGCGTTCTCGTAACGATTTTTCGCGTGCTATATTAGTGTAAATGGGGATGTCATGTGCCCATAATACCAGGCAATAGTTATCCCAGACCACACGCTGGAAGGTGATCTATACCTGTTGAACCATCCTACTGTAGGATCGTCCATATACCAGGGATGGCGTTGGACGTTTAAACGATGTATCTCACCGAGAGGTTTTGTGCGTACTTCCTATCGCCTGGAAACTGGCGAACCCTTGGCAAGTTCAAAACAATGTTCCTACGGAACCGTGATCGACTGTTGTTGTAGTGAAGTATTCCCCTCAGAATGTACGTATAGCGCTTACCCTTACCTCCCACGTTGTGGGTGCTCTGTTTGTACCCCCTCGCGTTCTGCTTTAGACCGGATCATGCTTCATGAGCGACGAAGAATGCGATCCGGTATGCGGCGACGGCATCTGCAGCGGCACCGACACCTGCACCGTGAGTCTACAGTACTGCACCATAGGGGAGGTCACAGCTTCTATATTGTGCTTTAATGATATGTTCGCCGGCATTGAATCGGTCGTTTTTATCGTGTGCGCAAGTAGCTAGTGGGAGGTCGGGGAAGCTCAACGCTCCATTCTGATGACGATTATCTTTCATCATATCGAAACACGGAATTCGATGCAAGTTGGCGAGGAAAAAAAAGTGCTGACGTATTCTTGCGATAAATTGAAACCGCAGGAGTCGCAGCGGGCAGGGAGAAGAAGAGCCTGCTGTTTGACCCCGGATATAAGTTACGACTAGAAGGGAGAGAGACAAGAATGGCGAACATAATTCATGGCACGGAAGAAAAACGAATAAAACAAACAAACACACAAGCAAACAAACAAGCAAACAAACAAACAAACAAACAAACAAACAAACAAACGAACACACACAAACAAACACACACAAACAAACAAACACACACAAACAAACAAACAAACAACTACACCAGTGTTCACCCAGACATGCCCCCCAACATCCCTAGCCCCGCTTCGCCTCGCTCTCTTCATTGTCGGTTCACAACGGCCAGAACTGTCCTCGCGACTGCGGAGAGTGTACCGCCACCGCGGGTGACGGGATCTGCTCCTACCCTTTCGAAGACGCGCTTGTTGGAGACTGCGCCGGAGACGCGATCACCAACTATTTCAACTTTGAAGGGTGAGGGCTTTAGTTTTCTCCTTGGCCGGTATTTGGGTTGCACCAGCGGGGAAAACTTGGCGGCGAATTTAACTACGTTGACTTGTGTTTTCGTTTATTTGCTTGGGGAGAAAATATACAAGGAAATAAAAGATTAAACAGCCCACGGAAGAACTATACTCCTCGAGCATGAGGCAACATGGACACGCGAAGGTGCCGAAGGAAATTGGCGGCGCGTACATATACGTCGATGATTCTTCCGTTTGTTTCGGCTGCGGGTTAATGTATTGTGCCGCAAATGTGAGGGATGTGGGGCGAACGTCGTATTGGCTGACTTAGACCCTCAATGCGTAATTTTCGATTGCCCACACGCAGGTTTGGGGCCAAACTGCTTGGAATTACGTAGTGCGGGATGTTTCTGCAACCATAAAGGGGGTAGTACTTTCTGGCTATTTGTTTTTTCTGAGTACCGGTCTCCTCAACTCCAAATCGTCGCAATGACGCTCTTCTTTTTTGCAACATATGGAAGCATTCTAAGGTAAAGATGCGCCATGTTTCTGCCCTTCTGAGGGGGGTCGCTTGAAGCAGCTCTATACCTTCACCCGAAAACTGGTTTCGGAGGTAAATACAAGTGCGTTATACCCGATGAACAGTCAATGCCATGGCCTAAGGGTCGTTCTTATCGGAGCCATAAATTTCCAAAATTTCCATGTTTTTTTTCGCGCAAAATTTTAGATTTCCATTTTTTCCATTTTTTTTTCCATTTATTGGAACGTGAAGCCTTCCAAACAATTTGCCCTCTGAAGAATTTCCAATATTTCCATAATTTCCAAGATTTCCAAGATTTCCTTTTGTTTTTGGAAAAAAATATTGGAAATTATGGAAAAAAGCTGCTCGATAAGAATGGCCCTAAGTATAGAATGAAAAACATTGCGATACAAAAATGGAATTCCGAGGTTTTTGGGGGTTAAGGAGCCCCATCATTTCGAAAACGTTTCCGCCAAAAACTGCCACCTCTCGCTCTATAGTAGCTAGCTAGCACGCGTCTAAGATTTTTTGTATGTGTACCTAGGGTAGGCCATCAGATAGGACTGTTCATCAGGATACCCTTTCATTTATCTCAAAATTAGTTTTATGACTTACTCTTAGTATAGATCCCCTCAAGTGCCCACCCCCCTCGCTGCACCTCTACCTTCGCATGCATGTATGTGTCCTTGGCCCCATCTATTAAGCTGTGGCATCGAGGAGGCCAACATTGAATACGATCATATCCATTATTACCAGGCTTACCGCCACGTAAACAAACGCGGTTGGGTATTTGTGGCGGCAATATCCGTCTCCGTGCTGCTCCATTTATTAGCTCCCTGTTTGCAGGTGAATGCATTGTTCCGCGCATCCACAGGAATTGCGGGATGATGGTGTTGGGTTGGCGGCCCCCTCGCCGGATATATTTCTCTAATGGCATCGAAGCGTCATTTTGACCATCGCCAAATACGGAAATAACTACTGCACATGACCTACTTTGGATTTTCACCTCATTTTTGGGGTACAACTAACTTAAAAAAAATGTGAAATGATTTTCCGGTGGTCTAAGTTTGTATATTTGCGATGGTATCCCGTGTGGGCCGTTATTACCGGAGATATTTTTTTTCCAAATTTTCCAGAATCCCCAGGTTATGGCTTCGCGCAATTTTGTCAACCTCAAGATTTTCAAGATTTTGCTGCCAAACCACGACTACTGTATGTAATTTTTTACCTCCCCCTGCTCTTTTTCCCAACTGAAAAACATCACGAATTGTGACAGAACGCCTCCGTATCTTGATACAAATTCCAGAAATTCCACATATTGGAAATTATGTAGGAAAAAGCTCTCCGAAAATAACGGCCAATAGTCGAGACACACCTACGTCACACGACATTTTTAGTCCAGCCCTGTAACCATCAACAAGTCATTGACCCGCCCGCCATTCCCCCGACTAACCGATGCCTCCGTTGGATCTGCAACAGCGAGGACTATGCGACGATCGACAACGCTGCGGTGGCTGGCTACTCATACACTGACGCCTCGTGTACCTCGGGTGCTATTTCTGTTCCCGCTGGCTGGCGCCTCGCTGATTGGGACGCCGACGTTGCCTTTGTAAGCGATTATTGTCGATATTCTGGAGCTGGTCCCGAACGTTTGATTGTGTTGAGTCGCGAATGGTCAGACAGCTGCTACGGTAGGGGGGTCATATATAGGTGCTTGGTGTTCACCTGCCCAGAGCCACTCGGCCGAGTGACTGCTTCACTGCGTTGTACTCATAACCTCTTGTTATTTTTTTATATGCTGTATATGCACCGCCATTGGAGGTTTTGGTACGCGACACCTACAAACTTTGCTTCAATCCAATTTTCAGTTAGATTCGGAGCCACTCGTCCTAGTGCCCAAACCCGGCAGTGAAAACGTGGGTACCCCCCCTATCGTAGCACCAGTCGGTATCGGAAACCCTCACCAGAGAGCGCGGCATTGAAGTCTACCTTGAGTTTAGAGATTGATCCGCCCGCATCCGACGTTGCAGAGGCTGGCCGAGCAAACAGACGTGGTGTTTGCGACGGGATGCTTGGTATTCGCGGAAGGAAACGCCGTCGACACCGACACCGGCCTGCAGGTGATGTGGTGGGATGTGATGTGACGTGATGTGATGTGATGTGATGTGATGTGATGGGATATGGTGTGATGTGATGTGGTGTAATGTGGTGTGATGTGATGTGATGTGACATGATGTGATGGAATGCGATGTGATATGATAAGATAAGAAATACCACGGTATGGTATGTATGGGTATGAGGTATGTTTATTTCCGACTACATAGTAGTAGTGGCAACGTTACGCACAAGCCAAATTTTCACAGATAGACACACGCTCCCTGAATTCCACAGCCCCAGATCCTGTTCTGTCCATACAGGATGTACATCCTACACGAGGACATATAAAACCCGTAAGTACGCGCGATCGAAGTATCACACTCAGCTAGCAAAACATAATTTCGACGAAATCCTCGATCTCACAGCTGTTTTTTTTTCGCGTGTTTTTTTTTTTAGATATGACATGTTGTGGTGTGATTTGATGTGATATGATATGATGTGACGTGATGTTCCATACGATGCAGTTTAACCTTACCCCACTGAGGATACTGTTGAAGATGAAGTGTAATTTTGTCCGCAAAAACACATAACGGGAGCAATGCCCGAGACCCTTTCGATGGCGCTGGCACGCTTGCATTGGGTTCTGGCGAGTGGACTTGGGGTTGGTCGAAGACCCGCTTTTCCTTGCAGTCTGGGTTTAAGATGAGCATGTTGCACGCTGTTGCTCCTGAACGTCGAGCTTGGTTGGTTTAGTTATCTTCATTCATACCTGGCACACCACAATTTGGGCTTTAGGTTGGTTGTCCACATGCAATCGGGATCCTTCATCAGGTTGTGTCCTCGGCATGCACGGTAGCATCCCATCTCTCCGGGTGTGCACTGTTGTTCGGGTACCGACATGTTCGCATAGCGGCAGACAATGTCTGAGCAGTTACATACCTGGTAAGCCTGCAGGGTCAAACCAATGGACTACTCGATACCATTGTTTAGTTTTCCCTCCGGCAATGTGTTGCATTCAGCAGTATACATGTCCAATTCTTACTTGAATCGAAAATTCTCTAATATCGCAGCAGTAGGGGTCTCTCTTCTATCTGTCCCTCTGAACCAATATATGTATGTATATAGATATATAGATATCCTACTTGCCCTTCTTGAAGGCATACAAGGACGGTCGACTGCTTTCGATTATGACTGTACGCGGCTTATCTCGACAACAACAACAACGGCTCCTTTTCGTTGTGCTAACATCGAAAAATCTTGCAATGCCACCGACTTTCCAGGGGGATTCTGCCACAGGCTGCGGGATCATTCCCATCGTCCGGTACAACGGCAACCAGTATGCCCTTGCGCTAGAAAACTGCCCGTCTCGAATCATGATCCAGCGCATTCAGGACAACGGTGTCAAGGACTGCGCAGTGGCCTGCGAGAACGGGTGAGAAAGCCTGTTTAAGCGTTTATTTAGCCCTGTTTGCAAGAAACATGACAACAATTAGAACAATTGATTGGTAAAGTTTTGTCAAGTATTCAGGCCTGGTTGGCAGCACCTTCCATGTGTGACGTCATAGTTACTATTTATGTGTGGAGGGTGTGAATGGAATAAGCGCTACAACACACATTGTCAGGTGCCAAAGGGAAGGATAAACGACAATAATTGTGATATCGTTTCGCGCAAATTTGAGGGACGCTCTCGAAGGCGAAATGTGAATAACTCACCTAAAGCTACTGCAGGAGGGTCAAGCAATGAAGTACAACCGTAGTTAAGGACAACTAACTGAGGTACAACTAAGGTGTGGGCACATTTTCGCCCCAGATTACACATTTTCCGATGATTTGCCGATGCAAAACAACAAACCTAGAAGGAGTAGTTCTTTGTGGGAGGGCAGGCGGTGATCCAACTCGCGGTGTTCGAATTCACACCCCTACGGGGTTCGGTTCGTTTATCTAGTTACGTCCTGATACCAGGAGGGTCGCCGCCAAGGCTTTTAGCAAGAGGTTCGTTTCGAGGATCTCAGGGAAATCTGTACCGGTATAAATATTTTGCAAGGAACCGTTCTGACAGCCTTCCCAATCCCCCCCTTCTCGTGTAAACGCAATGCTTCCGATGTCCTCCCGAGACAGTAGCATTTGCAACAGATTGACTGGAACGTGCGCGTGCAACGGACAGTGGACGGGCCCCGGGTGTGCCCGCGCTATCGGAGACTTTTCGGTGCCTGCCATGGCAGACACCTGGTACCAGCCCATCCTGGGCACTACCTGGGAGTGGCAGATCGATGGTCAGCGCAGTAACGTTGCTTTCACTACTACAGCAGTCCACCAATTGTTTGTACATATACTTCGTAGTGGGTGTGGTGTGGTTACTTACGTCCTTCAACCACGAAGAAGTTATCAGAGCACGCCAACAAAATAATCAAAATCCCCCAAGAAATATTCACGAGTGTACCCCATACATGTACTCGTTATAGAATTCGTCGCTTTCGATCCTAATTTGCACAGATTTAAGGGCGCAGGTAGTCGGGCCCATGCCGCGTTAGCTTTGGCATAAAAACGCGTAATGCCTTCTGCCCACAATGACTGTTTGAGCTTCAAGCTCTGGAAGACGGCGCTTCTGTACTTCTACGCCGTATAGCTCGACTTGTTGAGGGGCATGGTTCGATCGTAGACCGCGCGCGTATATGATAATAGAAGAAATCGAGTGCCTTTAATTTTCCCGCGGTTCACTTATTATTTGTTAGAGAGTGTTATTCATTGCACATTCCGTAGTTTGTTTATCATGCATAATCTGATTTTGGTCTGCCGTGATCTCGTTGCTTAACAACTATTGCGGAGGAACGTTGTAATCAGAACAAAATATGGTGTGTATGCGTATCTAAACACAGGGCGATACGTGATTTTTGGATCTATAGTGGGATCTGGTTTTATACTGTAATACTATTACCATGGCCCCCCGGAATGTCGTTTTCATTACTTTCAACAGGTTCGCCTATCCCCGGGTCGAACGGAGACGGGGAGCTGTACGACGTTGAAATCTACGATATCGACTATTCCTACTCCTCAAGCGTGATCGCGGACCTCCAGAGCAAGGGAAAGAAGGTATGCTCCCTGCAGTCGTCGAACATATCATGTTTGCATGGACGCATGCTGCGGTAGTGGCTGTAAGCAGCTGCCGTTTCTGAGGCTCATCACTTAATTATAGTATAGGAGATCTACGCCTCGCCCCCCCCCCCAAAAAAAAAACATTGTTGTTGAAAAAGTGAGAACAACCCAATGGTGTAGGTATGCAGCGGATGGTCATGAAAATTTGAAAGGGAATTCCGACGGTTAAGGAGCCCCTTCGACCAAAACCATTCCTGGCAGAAAGTGCTAGCCCTGTCGTAGAAGGCGACCGACCGTGTGTCACGCTCTAACGCGACCGACTGGGTGGCACGCTCTGCAAGGTGCTTGTTGTGCGTTTGTACCCTGTTGTGTTTGGCCGCGATGCTGCCGCCTGCCAGCGCGCCAGCGGTGTCTCTCAAGTTCCCTCTATCGGCTACAGGGATAGCGCTTGGATGTTGTGAGGGTGGTCACGACGCATGCTACAATAGAGGTGCACCGTGTTTTTGCCTTCTAAGGGTGGTTACTTGAAGAGCTCTACACCTCACCCCAAAGTGATCATTAAGGGAGGAAAGGGCATTAAGGGCATTAAGGGAGGAAAGCAAAAGTGCTACATATCCGATTGAAAATCCCACGGCCGAAGCGAACAAGGAACAATATTGCAGCAAAATAATGACAATAATGACAATAATGACAATAATGACAATAATGACAATAATGACAATAATGGCAGCAGTCCGACGATTTTGGGTTAAGGAGCTTTTAATAGATCATTCAGAAATAATTTCAGCCAAAAAGTGCCATCTCTATCGTAGCACGCGTCTCACTTAAGGGGCTATTTAAGCCACCCCAAACGCTAACCTTGGCAAATAGAACGGAAGGGCAACCCGACCAATATTCCTATAGCCTAGCCATATACAGCAGATGGTATACTCAAAGGTAGTAATAGTCAGTAATAGTCAGTAATCGTCAGTAAAAGCCAATAATAGTGCAACAGTCAGTAATAAGTCAGTAATAGTCAGTAATAGTCAGGCATAGTCAGGCATAGTCAGTCAGAAGGGTTTCGACCTACAGGCGTTCCCTCTATCGTAGCACACGTATAGTCGGATCTACGTAAGATGATACCGCTGCGTTGTTGATGCCGACTGCTGTACCGGACGTACGCGGTGATTTGGGTTTTTGTTTTGCCGTTCGCTCGCAGGAGTGTTTCCGTGCGCCGCTCTCTGACCTACTCTCCCAGCTGCTGGAGCATGCTTCCAGCAGACAATATCTAATACGCTAGCGTGATTTTTTTATATTCTGTAAGGTGATGTGCTACATCAGCGCTGGTACTTCGGAGGACTTCCGCGAGGACATCAACCTCTTCCCGGCCGTCGCCCAAGGAGGGATTGTAAGCTTATGTGCCGCTCGTGACCCCTCCCGCCGTAGGCGTTGTACTTTATGGCTCAGAGTATCTTCTACTGCTATATTCGTTTTAGGATTATTACAATAGCGCACACCTGGCAGACATGTTGGTCCGGTAGCAAAAAACAAATTTTTCGAAGTCATTTTTTCTGGTGGCATATTGATTTCCTGGTGTGAAGAGCTCAGAACATAATGCACCGCCCCTGCTCTCGTGTATCTCTCTGATGCGACGTACGTATGCCTGGGAGAGGGCACAACACCAGTGATGATGTGGAGGGAAGGACCGCGGCGGTAACCTGCTGACATGTTTCTGCTTGTACAACGAGTATACATACTGCCGTGTGTTGTACAGTTGTTCGCCATACCAAGAGCAGAAGTTTGCAAAAGGGAGTGTCAATACACTCTCGCGTAGCCCCCGGGCTTACCATAGAGGAGTTCGATCTCGAAGCTCTTTCGAGGTGGGAACGACCCACCACGTTAGTGGAGCTACCCCCCTTTTCATTTCCGCCTTTAGGCCGCTCGGGCGAGTGACTTTGCACTTCGCTCGAAATTGGAGTTCGCAATGCTGTGTTTTGGCGCAGCGTTACAAACAGATCCATGGTGGTGCATACCGCATAACCAGACCGCACAAAGGCTAAAAACACCTGCAAAATATCAGGGCAGTCACTTGGCTGAGTCACTCTGAGCGGCTGAAACACGAAGACCTAAAAGTGACCCCCTTCCACCGTAGCCTTGGCCGAAAAGTGGCGTTACTGATGAAGTTCGGATACTTGGCCCAGTTGCGATACTATTTATACCAGATGTATAGACGGCTTGTGTTTCGCTCGCAGCGGGATGTTGGGGCGCGTTCTGCGGCAGCGCGGTATGTACAGTATGCTTCGCAAACACCGCCGTCCCGACGGGTAAATACATGTTTAAAACATAACGCTATGGCGCTCGTCCCCGTTCTTCGCCCGATCTTTTGCCGCATAGTTTTGACTGTCTTCATTCACTAAAGCACTATCGATGGGAAAAGGGTCACCAGGTTGGACCCAAACGTAATCACGCCTGCCTGCCTGCGCTAACTTTCCCGATCGTGTTGCTGCACGGTTTCGACTCTGTCCCCCACTCGACGACTTTCGACGTCAACTGGTGGATCGCCCCGCGAATGGTCTTGGCCGGACACACAGGTGTCTTTCGGTGAAGGTGACACGGTGAGATTATTTCGGACGCATGTACCGCATATTCAATTATTAGTTGTTACCGCGTGCTTTTTTGCCTTACAGGGGTGGCACCTAATGTTCGTGAAGCTCCTCACTTGATTATATTGATTGTAGTATAGGTGTGCCCCGAATAGTATAAGGGCAAACACTAGTGATAGACTGATGGTATTCCAACGATACGACAGTAGGATTGGGTTTATGATCCCCGTCCGTCGGAAACATTTGCCTTCGAAGGCAAACGTGTTATAACCCCTTAACCCTACCGTATCGTAGCACGCGTCAGCTCTGGTTCTGCTTGTTGGATGTTTGATGTGGCGGGGTTGCGGAAGAGTCCCTGCTCTCCCAGACTACAGTAGTGTAAAATTTCGGCAGCAAATACGTACCAGGTACGTCTTGTATAGCCATGTTGACTGCGTGTCACGCGAAGAGTTGTGGCGCTTTCTACTGTACGTGCTCGCACGTTCTGTTCGCAAATATTGTTGGCGTTCCGGGCTCCCTCTCAAAGTTGATTCCCCTCCTCTTGTGAACGATGAACCAAAAACAGTTTGACGACGAGAATTGGCTCGATCTACGGCGGCTGGATGTGATCGCGCCCATCATGCTTGAGCGGCTTGACATCATGGCTGCCAAGGGATGCGATGCTGTGGAGTGGGACAACGCGGACGTATACGTGCACGAGGTGACCGTTGAAGGCCGAACTTTTCCGTTGAGACTGTCAGTATATATGATCGTTCGGCCGACGAGGTTTAAACTCGCGGCACCGCAAAGAAAGGCGCATGTTTAACCACACGTTGATAAGGCATACCAGGTACCTGACATCAGGTCGTCAGCACTAGAAACAATACGCCAAGAAGCTTATCTATCGTGTGGTCGCGTAGAAGCCCTACGGGAGGTACCGTATACGGGACAGTGGTGTGCGGACAGGATCGACAGGTGTGTGTGTTTCAGTGGAAGCCAAACTCGCATGAGGAGAGCTCTGTATCTCTTCCAGAAAAATAGCAAGCTAAGCCCGGTATGCACGCAATCCCATGTGCCATGGATAAGTAACGGACCGTATAGCAGTACTGTAGTGCCGGTACCAGGCAACCGGCACTACTGAGGCAGCCGACACTATACTCCGTCTTTGGGAAGTGGCACATACCGGCACTACTGCGGCAATCGGCACTATATTCCGTATTGGGGCATAAATAAGTTTTAGCAAGGAAACGAAAAACTGTGCCAGCCAATCATATTACCGGCGCTTCTCCGGCAAACCGGCACTATACTCAGCCGGCACTAGTGAGGGGCCACTACTCTGTATACACAGTGCTGGGTGCAAGCTCAACAGTTGAGTACCCCCCGTCTGGGTGACATGTGTTCGGAGAAAAAAAAATCCTCCCGGACACAACATGCTTAAGAGTGCATCTACGTTTTTTCTAGTGCTCTCCTCACTTGTTTTGTTGCACAGGACCTCTATACGATTTCATACCTCGCCCGAACACTCAATTTCGATATATATACTAAGTATTTCTATAGAATGTGCAACCCGATTGTGGCCTAGAGGTATACAGCGACTACTACCAACATGAAAAGAAACAATGGTGCTCCAAGGATAAGGCGTGCCTTGCCTTGTAGGGCGTGTGCCTTGTTGGTTAGAGTTCCTCGGTTTAGGAGTGTCTTAAGGTCGGGTATTTGTTTGGCCGAAACATTTATACCGCTCTCGTACCACGCCTCAGGAGAGCGTTCGACGAGTCCTAGAAAATCTTACATCAGAGCGGCACACGCCGTTTTCACAAACGAATGCCCCAAATGCCTCGATGTATAGTGCTTGCTTTTGAATATTGATGATAATGTTGAACCAAAATTCGTGAGTAGGCTCAAATAACAGCGCGGTGAAGTATAGATGCGCCCATGTAGTCGCGAGCCCAACATATAGGCAGCTAACGGGGACTCGGCGGAAACCGCCGAGAACACAAAAAGGAGCACATGCATTCCATTTGGTGTCCATTTGTCTGTAATGTGAGGCGATATAGAAACGAAGGAATATTGCTTTGCGAACGACCCGGTTGAACCGAGACAAACGTTCTCACGTGTTTCGCTTGCAGGCGGGCCTGCCCGATAGCGGTGCCATCAGCTTAAGCCTCCAGATCGCGTACAACGCCTGGATAGCGGCTCAGACGCATGCCCGAGGCATGGGAGTGGCGATGAAGAACAACAACGAGGGCGCCGCATTCCATGTGGCTGACTACGACATGGTGGTCAACGAGGAATGCTGGATTAATGGAAACTGCCAAAACTACGTAAGCGCTCAACTTACAACATTGACGTACACCACTATGCAGGTAGTCGGTTTGTTCGTGTACGGTTCAAACTGGGCGCGTTTATATGTACTACTCAGGGGTTGCATGGCCTAAACCACGAGTAAGGATTGTATTAATAATGTTTTCTACGTGTTATGTGTAATAGTATGGACTTGGAAGGCCGGTAATTACCTCATTTATAGGTCGTAGGTCCGTTTTCGTAATACTTGGATGGCATTATTCGTATTCGGGGTATATATAAGATCGGAAGGGGCATGAACCCCTTCCGGAGCAAGATGTCATCAGGCTCTGGGGAACAATAAAAGCTGTTTCTCCTCTACGCTTGATTCTGCGCGAAAGTGATACCCAGTCTTATGACATATGCTCCCAGCCAATTAGGTTGGTCATTGAGTGGCACTGTCGGCTTGGGGTTTGGTATAGAGCCTCTCTTGTTGGAATTTAAGCTGGGGTTTGGCATCACACTGTACCCCCCCCTTACTTTATCATGGCTCGAGGTTGTTGGGGGTTAGATAATATAATGTATCCCCCGCACCTTGGAATGGCTCGAGGTTGTTTTTAGATAGCAAACGGAACTGACACATGCCGCTGCAACGCCACAGGGAAGGCGAATAATAGCCATTGGCTTATCTTACTTGGCACGACTTCTGAGGGTCGGACACTCTATTTATGTCTTGCGGCGGGTGGTGAACCAACACCTACCTGCTGTGAAAGAAACTTGGGCGTACAGCAACTTTTTAACAGACCATTGGCGTTAACAGCAACTTAACTATCTTTCGCACTACTTATTACTAGTTGTGTGTGGCAATTGCGCATGTACAAGCTTGCATGCAATTACGTGCAATCGCATGCAAGGGCACTACGCTTGCACGCAAGATCACGCAAGTTGCCGGCAAGTAGAACGCAAGTAAGTGTGCAAGTGCATCGAACTTGCACGCAAATTGCATGCACCTTGAATGCTGCTTGAAATGCATGGTTACGAAAATAAGTAGGGGTAAGGTATGGTAGCATACCCCCCCCCCACCGTAAGATGAGGCTTGGGATTCAATGTATATGTACTTGCGGTTTCCCAGAGATAGCGCAGTATTTTGTCGAAAATTGACATGATATAACTGTTTGATGAATGCCCGATGAATGCCCGTGAGCATCTGGTGGGAAGCACTATACTACTATACCACCAACCATTGCGTTAGGGTTAGGCTAGGGGTTAGAGTTATAGGTCATACAGGTGTTTAGTGCCTTGGTTGAAAGATAAATATTGTACGAGTAAGGTCACCCAAACATACACCTTTTGTCGAACGAAGCAGGAGGACACCATGTTACAGAAATTTATGACTGAGGTTTTTCCCTTGGGGAGCTAGCTCTGACTATACACAAAAAACAACAATGTACGCACGCTTGGCCCGATGGGCAATCCCATGGGAAGCGTTACTGTAAAAGGCGTGCCTTGTTGGGTACTTCCTCAGCTGGGAAGTATGCTATTAGTCAGTCGAAAATATTGCCTTACAAGACAAACAAAAGGGCTACTCGTACGTACTTCTATCGTATACTGAAGTAGTAGCAGCACCCGTCTTTGTCCAACAAACCTTACACGTTACATGGATCCTGCTACTGGGGCTTCATGGTCTCCTTGAGGTTTGATGTTTCCAGCGGTGCTATATATGGACGCGTGCTACGATAGAGGTATACGAAGTATGGTATACCTTATTTTGGCTTTTTTCTGAATGACGGGGCTCCTTACCTTAACCCTAAATCGTCGGGCAGCTCTTTTACTTTCCTCCAAAATCATTTTTTGACTTACTATTAGTGTAAAGCTCCTCAAGTGACCACCCTCAGAAGGCAGAAACATGGCCTGTATGCAGGTGCACCTCTATCTTAGCACGCGTCCATGTAGATTCGTGGACTTCTGGCGATTTGGTTTTTACGGCGTTATGCGGATTTGCTTTGCTGTCCAGCTTCGCCAAGTCTGGCGTCGTGTCTTGTCGAGCAAATAAATCCTTTCTTTCTACTTGCGGGACGTTTCGGATTTTTGAAATATTTGGTGTAAATGCGAACAAATATGGTCCAAGTGATCGGTATAAAACACACACATGTTCCTTTCGTCTTCGGGGCCATCAAATCGAAACTCCCCTTCCTGTATGTATGCGCTTTCACTGAGACCTATTAATAGCATACGAGCCGCCGAACATTCACCAAATGCGAAACCGTTTTCTAGAGATTTGCTATCGGCATACAGTAACAGCTACCTAACATGGTTCGGTACTCAGTATAAATCCTAAGTTTGCAGGTATGAAGTATTGAGGTGCAGCCAGGTAGTAACTGCACTATTCGCAGCTGTACAATTTAACGAATGTTAACGCTTTTTCCGAAAGCGTTTTGTTCTGATGTCGGGCCAGACCTTTCCTTCGCATGTATATCCCTGGTGTATGGCTTTTCGGCCATCATGACACACGTCTGATCGCCCAATCTGGTGTATGTTGCTGCTCGTTCGCGCGCACGTTCGTTCGTTGTTCCTCAGTGGCCATTCATCAAGGCTAAAAAGCCAATTCTCAACACCGAATACTTCACGGCCAGGTAAGTTTCTTCAATTTATCGCTTGTTTGAATGCATCAAACACGAGCCTCTGAAGTGTCACCGTCTTTGTAAGTATCGCCTACGTACCTCATGAAGGGGGCCTTCGTTTCCTGAGTACACCCTGCGCACCTCCAGCATATATGGTACCAGCTGCTGCAGCAATGCGCATAATGAGTACTCCTGGATGAGTACCGGAAGAGTTCAGACTCTTACTCCATGATTTATAAGCAGGAGACCTTTCAAGGCAGATATATTCCCGATATTGCATGGTCGGTATGATCTATAGCTCGTGCTTCCGGGTGAGACCCGTACAATCCGCATGATCTACAAACAGTAGTAGTGCGTGTTTCTTGGGTTGGATCTGTACTGCGCAGATCCTGCACAACGTATCATAATGACAGGTTAGGAACTAGATGATATATCTGTAGATTGATAGATAGATAGATTGATTGATTGATTGATTGATTGATTGGTTGATTGATCGATAGATGGATAGATAGATAGATAAATAGATAGATAGACAGATATATAGATGGATAGATAGATAGAGAGAGAGCTAGATAGATATATAGATGGATAGATAGATAGATAGATAGATAGATAGATAGATAGATATATAGATAGATAGATAGATAGGTGGATAGATAGGCAGACAGATATATAGATGATAGATAGATAGATAGATAGATAGATAGATAGATAGATAGATAGATAGATAGATAGATACGAAGTAGATAGATAGATCGATAGATAGATAGATTGCTTGATTGATGGATAGATAAATAGATAGATGATGATATGCCCGTTCGAGGCGTGGAAGGAAGTATTGTTCGGTCGGGTCGCCTAAATCCCGGATGGATTCGTGTTTCCTTCGCAAACCTTTTTCGCGGGGGGGGTTGCAGCGCCCACCATGTAGTAACCGTTTGTTTGGCAGATCAGTCTCAGCGTCTTCTTGCCGCCAATGCGCCGGAGAACAACACCAATGCACATACTTGTAGCGTACACTTCGTACAACGGTAGGAACAACGGGCATACATCAGGGAACAACACAACGGACACACACCAGGAATATTTTAGACTACGGAGTAGCTGTCGTCACAAGGGCCCTAGGCACAGTAGCGCATATGGACTACTGCACAGCATGGCATGGACTGGACCGCCTGCGGCATGCAGGTTCTGTCTTGACACTAAGGGTTCCCGGAAGAACGACAATGCCGACCCTCCTCTAGCTGGGTGGCCCGGTTTTTCAGCTCCGATAGATGATTTCTAAACCCTCCCTCCTGTGTCTCATTATCGCACAACTGACTCTGTTCGCTTCTCGATTCATTGAACCCCATTGACACGAGGCAGGTGCATGTACTGCACCCAGGCGGAACTCATGAACATGTCTACGATCAAGAAGATCCCCGACCTCGACTCTTGCAGGGTGAGCAAAAACTAAACAATGTTACGTACATACACATTATACAGTGTGTTGTATTTTTGTTAAACTTAAAAATCTTTCAGATATCACACGCTTGCATTTTTCGCATAACTTCAACAGCCTTTGAAGGTATAAGATCACGCTTGCTCTTGTGCAAAACTTCAACTATGAAGGTATTAATCTTGCTTCTGTGCAAAACTTCAACTCTGAAGTTATCGTGCTTGCTTTTGTGCAACACTTCAACTCTGATAGTATCATGCTTGGGTTTGTGCAAAACTTCAACTCTGATAGTATGTATCATGCTTGGTTTGTTGCAAAGCTTCAACTCTGAAGGTATAAAGCTTACTTTTGTGCAAAACTAGGCACGATGATGCTCGTTTTTTTGTGTGAAACACTTCAACTCTGAAGGTATGATGCTTGTTTTTATTTGTGAAAAACTTCAACTCTGAAGGCATCATGCTTGCGTTTGTGCAAAACTTCAACTCTGAAGGTATCGCGCTTGAATGTGTGCAAAACTTCAACTCTGAAGGCATCGCGCTTGCTATGGTGCACGAATAAAAAATACAATTCCGGAGGTGCCACGCGTTTGCGTAAAATTTGCAAAACTTCAAACTCTGGAAGCGATCTGGGCCCAAGTATACGACGGACTCTTTTCGTTAGGCAGGTCAAGTGGAGACACGGCAAGGGCCTTCTGCAAGTCTCTTGTTGCATGCCATGCCATACCGGAACCTTTGCGTTTACCGTTGGCCGTCGCGGCAATGTGTTTAGGACCACCGTGATAGTGCTACGGACTGCCGTTGGATAGCCCTCTCACCGTCTCGCTCCCGCTCTCGCTCCCCCCCCGTAACACATGTTGGAGGTGTTTCTGTTTGATGGTGAAGAAACGCTGCTCCGTGTCGAAAGGGATTCGCAGTCAATGGTCAATTGACTACGGCAAAAACAATAGATGAGTATCCCCCCCCAAACACCCCTCTCTCCTTCTAGCAGAACCACACCACCTCATCTTATTTGCCACCTGATTTAAAGCTAACCTTACAGTCGAACAACCCCCCACCCCCAAACACCCCCCCATCCCTTTACCAGAAACCCACGTCACCTGCTGCAAAGGGTGCGCCAAAAACGCCCGCACCCGCGATCATCAAACACCCCCCCTTCTCAAACATCCCTCCCTCTACAGTACCATAATCAACCACATCAACATCTCATTCGTCGCCTGCTGTAAAGGATACGTCACAAACAACCCCCCCGCGCTCCGTCTCGAAAGGGATGCGTGGTCAATGGTCGAATGACTACGGCAATCAACAAATGAGTACGCCCCTCCCCCCCCCGCCACACCAGAAATTGAGTTAACTCAATGAAGCTGTCATATATATGCAAGTCCACCTCACAAGTGGTTTTTAGTGGGATGCAGCTAACCCTTCATGCGACTCGCCCAACACCCCACGGTGCTTCGTGCTTGGTGCTAGCACTGTCTGCCTGGTCGGTGAAAACCCGACATGCTCCGTCCCGGCTTTGTAGGCGTGCGAGAGTCTATGGTCAATACGACTACGGCCATGCATGAATATCGAGTACCCCCCCCCCCCCCCCTCCTTCCCCTCCCCTCCTCCTTCTCTCTTCGTGCCTGTGCAAGGGTGAAGATGGACTGCAAGACCACATTTTCTAGTACTCCGTGCGACAATGCGTCGATCAAGGGGTATGTCACTTACCCGATCGACTGGACCATCGAAGGCGATGATCCCATGATGCAGAAAAACTGGTGTCCCATGACCACCAACGATGATGCTATGGAATGCGAGGCGGACAGGTAAGTTTTCGGTGTTTCCGCCTGCTACGATAAAATGGCTGAAAAATGTTTCTGACTGGAGGGTTTTTCGGAGCTCCTCCTTAACCCAAACTCGTCGGCATTCCATTTTTCTGTTGGCCCTTTTTTTTCGTGTTATGATATGGTTAGACCGTGGAGTTATTCATCGGGTATTATATTTCGTATATGCGTAGCATTTTCGGTCTCCTCCTCGAATCAGGTTTAGGGTGAGGTATAGAGGTCCTTAATAAGTCGCCACCCTCAGAAGGCACAATATTATCGTCATCGTGCACCTCTATCGTACCATGGTTCTCTGGTTGCTCCTATCTCGCGCGTTGCTGCGTAGGGTATATGTATATACGTGCCTGGGTTGAGTGGTCTGTATGTGCCTTCTATTGAACGTCATCTTTTCCTCGCGGAGCTCAGGTGCATGGACACCCGCATTGTATAATTCGGTACTTTGTTACTCGATCTTGAGCAGATTATTTTGGGTCATCCCCACATGACGGTGAAAAAAGATCAACGAACGAATGAAGTCTAGTTTTAGTCGGGTGCGAGTCGCTCGCCTGCTACTATGAGATCGTCCTGCAGCATATCGTAGTTTTTTTTTTTTGGTTGTAGAGCATATTTATTTCGCGTATTTTTTCCCAGTGGAATATATCGAAGCACATGACCAACCGACTACGTATGAATGGCCAACTGCTCGACCGTCCCCTTCGCCCCTTCTGGCTGCGCTCCTACCGCGTCCCCCTGCTCTTCCTCCACAGATTTGCTGAGTGCGACCCGGAGGTGAGTCGCGCTAATTTACGTACCCATAGCGTTTATACCGGTTCGGTATGATTGTCCCAGTGCGCCTATACATCAGCAGTCGTCTGGATACACTGCCAACCCCGGCCGTTGTTAGTAAGAGGTTTCAGATGTCAGATGAATGCCGATAAAACCCGCGGGGTCCCATCAAGATGCTCGCGGCAGCCCGCCACTTTCGTCGTTAAGAAACAAATTAGCACCTCGGACACCTCGGACTGATTGATGATCGATTCTCGTTTTTGATGACCTAGAAACCTTTCAGGGCAAATGTACTATACACATCATCTAGATTTTCTAGATTATCTAGATAATCTAAATGATCTAGAGTATATACATATGATCTAGATTATCTAGATGATCTATAGTGATTCACGTTATCGGGTGGGCGCCGTATAACCCGCATGGTATGGGGCATGTTTCCTGGGTTGGATATGTATTCCACAGATCCTTGTTATAAGGATTACCCTGGGCTGGGTAATCGATCGATCGTTTACCCCTATAGCTCAGCAGGTAATACCCTCACATTTGACGTCGTCGAGGACACGGGTTCGAATCTCACTTCGAACGTTTCTTTTTCAGAAACGCTTGCGAGTGCGTCCCCAAATAACTCGTCTCCCTGGTTCCCCAGGTATTGAAACGAAGCGGGTAGGTCAACGTACAGCCGTATACGGTACCGACGTCCCAAACATCCCGCCGTTCAGAGGGGGGGAGTGTTATAAGGATTACCCTGGGCTGGGTAATCGATCGATATTTTACCCCTATAGCTCAGCAGGTAATACCCTCACATCCTACACAACATATGATATCGGCAGATTAGGATCTAGATGATTTGTAGGCGATCTGTACATAGATAGATCTTGATCTACCTTGTCCGACGTGTCAAACATGTACATATAGCTCAGGGATTAAGTGCGTTGCTCTCTCCGTTGCCATGCTGCTGTTTGATGAGAGCGATTTGATGTCCCGCGTATGTGTGTATCATATTATGCATTATAGCATGGATCAGTCTTTCGCGAGGTGCTATCATACGACAGAAGTATAAAGCACTTTTCGGCCGAATGTTGTCTGATGTACGGAGAGCATCCCGTTTGCGTTGCAATGACATTACTATCATTCGTTATCCGCGTCTATTTGAATTGTACCACTGTACGTAGGACATGTAAGCCAAGATACCTTCTCAAAGGCTCCTATGCCATACTGTTATCAAGATACTGGTAACTTGGAAGATGTATGGAGCTCCGATACTGTAATCAAGATAATTTGGGTGAGAAACTCCATAACGTTTTCTGCACCACGCTTCCCTCGCCCCCCCCTTCCCTCGACCTCTGTGTGCAAAATACGCGTGCAGGTGGGCTACTGAACACAGCCAGCCCCGACGGGCACAAGACAAGACGGCCTGCAGTGTAGTCTCGCATCAATCGGCTGCTACTTACAAGCAGTCCGCTCTCACAGCCAACGGCCTCCTTCCTGTCCTCTCACCCGCTCCAGGGCGGCAAATGGCTTCGTGGGTCCCTCTTCGAGTTCGGCATTCCAGTAGTAGTAGTAGTAGTACCGGGTTGCCGCTATATTGCCGGTATACACCGCCCGACAACACCGGCTCTATAGCGGACAACCGGCACTATACAGGGACTGGCACTAATGTATCGAGATGCCAGTTAGGGTTCAGGGGAGGCGAAAGCTGAACGCCCGATTTTAGCGCCTCCTGCGTACAGGCAAAACGCGTTGTCCAAAGTAGCCGCATGTTTTTTTTTTCCGTGTAATCCAGTGTAATCTGTTGTTGTGTGTGCTCGTAGCAGTGAATTTCGGTCGGTGATGTTGGTTGCTGGCAGTGATTGACAGTAATGTTTTGTTCGCTGTTGTTTCGTTTCTTCGGCGTGTTGCTTGAAGCGATTTGTAATAATGCCGGGTGCGGTGATTCGCAACGGCGTTGAGTGTTGGTTCTTTGATGTCTGCTTGCAGTGGTCGTCAACGAACGGTTTTGCTTTGTTTTGTTTGTTTATTATTATTATCTTTGCCATCCGACAATGTTTATTCTTGTTGTTTGTTGCATTTTTTCGACACGGTGCTTGCAGTGATTGTCAATGGTATTGGTTATGTATGTCTTGGGGTGTGCTGCTGCTGTTAAATGTGATCGTACAATAGAAGTGAGTGGCGGGAAGATCGGGTGTTGTTGTTTAAAGCTGCTAACCGGGGTTAGTGGTTGTCAATAATGGTATTGGTTTTTTAATGTATTTGACATCCTTGCGGTGATTGATAATCAAGGGTGTTGATACAATTGAACTTGTACCGGGTAATCGCAGTAGGTTTTTACTTTGTTGGGCACCCGCTGCTCGCGGTGGCCTTACCACAGAGGTGTTATATCGATGTTGTATTATTGGGTGTGCTGCCGTGTAGATTTACACCAAGCAGTGATCGGCGAGGATGTCGGGTTTTCCATGTTTTAGTTCACAGCAGTGTAGTACTGCTGCTGTTGCAGATATTGCCGATGCTGTTGACGTTTAATTCTTGCACGCAGCTTCTGGCAGTGATGTTGTCAATGGTGTTGATGTTTGCCTTGTTTGACATGCGGCTTGTAGGGGTTGTGAATGGTGCCTCGTGTCCGGTATCGGGTGGTGCGTGATGAACATGCATGCTGCTTGCTGTGATTGTCAACGACATTGATATGTTGTGTATAGTGTACGTATGATACTCGACACGCTGGTTGCAGCTATCGTCAGAAGTACTGGTACTTTATGTATTGTGTGAATTGGACACGCTTCTTGCAGTGATCGTCAATGAAACTGATATTTTGTGTATGGTATGTCATTGGTCACGCTGCTTGCATGCCGTGATCGTCAATGATACTGCGATTTTATGTATGGTATGCCATGGTATTGGTCACGCTGCTCACAGTGATCGTCAATGGCATTGCTACTCTTCTACTGGTGGCTTGCGTATTGGCGCTGATTGCAGTAAATACGAAGCAATGCTGTTGGGTGTTTTGGTTTTCGGGCACCTCATTGAAGTGAATGACAATGCTATTGATATGCATTGCATTGTTTTCCTAGGGCGCGCTGCTTGACAATTGTCGTAGCGATTGTCAACGATATTTTATATTTTATTGGTGATTGGCGTGTTGATTGAAGTGAATGACAGCCCAGTGCTATTTAATGCTATTATTGCTATTATTGGTATTTATTGCATTGTTTTTCTTGGGCACGCTGCTTGTATACGTAGCGATTGCCAATGGCATTGTTGGTGATTGGCGTGTCTTTGAGTCGCTGCTTTTACAAAGTGTGTGTCAACGATGATAATAATAATGATTTTGCGTTTTATGTACCTCTGCTTGTCGCAGTAGTTTCCAGTGATACTGGCGCTTTGGTGTTTTGCTGAGTGTTGCGGTGGCCGGTAATTAATGGTACTGGTCAAGTGTTGTGACCTTTAATGGGCGGGCTGCTGGCGGCGATAATCGGTTGTCGATGACCCTGGGTGTTAATTATTGTCAGAGTATCTACTTCCAGTGGTTGCCGCCATGGTGTTGGATGTTCCGTTTCTTTGATGTGCTTGTTGTGCTTCTTGGTCGCAAACGCGCAGCAACTGGTTGCGCTACTTACTGCTGTACGCTTAATTAATAGCGCGTGGCGTTTCTGTGAACAATCGATGGTGTCCTTCGGAGCAGCACCACCTCCAGGGAGCGGCTACGGTAGAGGTGCACCATGTTTTTTCTGCCTTCTGAGGGTGGTGACTTATTATGGTCACTTAAGGAGCTCTATACCCCACCCTAAAACTGATTTTGGAGGAAATTAAAAGTGCTCCCCGGGTGATAAACCCCATGACTTACAGCAAGTAAGTATGGAACGAAAAATTTCGCAGCACAAAAAAAGTAAAATTCCGTCGATTTTGGGTTAAGGAGCCTTTAATAGGTCGTTCAGAAACAAAATCGGCCGAAAAGTGCTACGTACCTCTACCACCGTAGCACGCGTCTCCTCTTATTAATGCCAATTATCCCGCAGGGTCTAAAAAAAGAGGGGTGGTTATTGGCGTTCTTCGCAACAGCAACTCCTCAAAAACATTCTCCCGCAGTTGCAGCTCCGTGAGGGGAAAAAAAACACGCATTGCCATATACGAGTATGCCTGGGAAAAAGTGTGTGCACTGGGACTACAACAGTAAGTAGTATTCCGTCGGGCGAGCCCGTAGGCCGTTGACGCGACAGTGCGACATAACCACTAATAGGGGGGGGGGGTCCCGTGTTTCTGGCCATGAACACAGTCACGAGGTGATCAACGCGGCCGTTGTCGGTTGGCGGCAGCAGCAGCAGCAGCAACAACAGGAGCTTGCCTATGAGCGGCATGGTACACAACAAGTAAAGTGCGAGACCCTCTGTTTTCAGGCAAAACGCACCGTATCCGCCGATCATGGCTGGCTGTCTGTGTTCCATCCAGCAGTGTGCATGCATTAGGAGAGTGTTGCGTTGGGTTTGAGGACCTCTCACGCGCATGTATGTTATTAACTTAGTGCTTGCCCTGTGATCTCGGTTCTCCTGGAACATTTTGTCTTGTGTTGGCGGTGCTCTCTCATCCACGCTCTAATATAACTTGCCCTGTGATCTCAGGCCTCTTGGAACATTGTTATGTGTTGGACGAGCATTTTGCCAACTGCGCATGATTAAAGTAGGCATAGACGAAGGTACATACATGCGAGGACTTGCTACGTAAAGAGTACGAGCAGTTTGTTGCGCTTCCTTCTTTTGCGTTCGAGCGATATTGCTATACCCTGGGAGCTTTGGTATGTTGTCTGCACGATATAGCTGCGTTGTATTTGGGGGCTCTACTACTTGCCTGCGATGTGGAGCTTTATACCGTCGAGTGTAGGTGGAGTTGTTACCTATATTAATAGTAGTAGTACGATAATCGCGAGTCGACGAGGAAACCACAAAAACTACGTAGTAGTGCTGATGATGAACGCTCATTGACGAGATACGAATGAAGGCACGTGGACGCATGCCACGTACGGTAGAGATGCACCATGTTACAGCTCGCGTACGGTAGAGAGTAGAGAGGCTCACAGCACTCACTTGAGGAGGTCTATACTAATACTAAGTCATTACTAAGTCACCTAAACACTGACTTTGGAGGAAAACAGATGCTCTATTAATAATGTTACCCGATTAATAATCCCATCCATGGCCGATTAATAAAACGACCAATTTTATTGCATCATTGCATCACATGAATGAAACTCCGACGAGTTTGGTTTGAGGAAAATCCACCCCAGCAGGTGTGCTATCGAAATCTTATTATATTGGTTACAGTATACGGTACTAAATCGAAGCACTCTCTGGCGACGATAACATCATAATAACTGCAATAATACTATTATCAGCATCTGTGGAAGACAGGTCGTAGATACCTATCGTAGATCCCGTACACGCATGCGCGAAAGGACACGTCACCGGTCAGGCAATATACGGTCCTGGGTCACGAGCGGTGTCACCCGTCATAGACGGCGTTGACCCGCCCCCAGGGCACTTTTGCCAAAACGGTGTCTAGTTCCGCCGCACCGAGCGTGGGCTCCCGCCCACGGTCAGAGAATAAGCTTTGGCGAGCTTTAGCATACCTCCTTGCTATATAGAGAAAGAGAAAGGTCTCAGTGTGCGTCCGCTGTGAAGACGATCGTCAAGGGACCTCAGCACGGTGACGCCCTCTCCGCTACGACTTCAGCTCCGCGACACCTGCCCAGCTCCAGCCTCAGTTCGTACGAGTACCTGATCAGCAAGACCGTCTCCTCTACTTCGACTTCGGCACCGCGTGAGAGACCACACATTTACACATCAGAGCGAAGCAAAAATATCTAGTTGCCGTAGATGACGTCATTATTAATAGAAACAAAATAATGTTTATACTCGTAGCGAGCTCGATTACAGCATCATACGCCATGAGATTCTATAATATATGTATTGTATCCCCGCCCCACCCATCACGTAAGTTCCTCTCGCGGTTTTTCCAAAAAAAGCCGCAATCCTTCCGCCAATTCGAAACCCCCGTCCAAAAACAAACACGACACCCACCCCACCCATGCCTTCTAGAATACTTGTACACACGGCATAGATAGCTCTAAAGCTCTATGGTCTTGCCTCCGTCTTCTGTACCGCAGCTACAGCTATAAACTCAGCCGCTTCTCTCTCCTTGCCGCATCATCCTCGAGTCTCCCTCTCTCACATGGCGCGGTACAGAATTTTTCAACAAAACAAAACGCAAGATCAACCGGGCTACAGCTGCAGCACACCACAGTTACCCATCCGCCCACCCCATCCGTCGTTGCGACGCTCTCCGGCATGGTGAATCCCGCCACCCACCAACCCCCAAGCAGCAAGAGCAGACTATCAAATAAGAACAAGGAACAAAAAAAAAAACGAAAAAACAATAAACAAAACGCGCAAACACACCGAGAGGGTGCAAAACGGCAACAACACCAACAACAACGACGAACACGAACGAACGAACACTACTAGAATACTACTGTACGTCTATTATCTACGTATAAATAGTTACCTGGTCTTAAAATCAACAACTACTGCTACTACTACTCCCGACCGACCGACTTGTCGGATACTCGTGACAATACCACCCCTCCAATGAATGCTTAGAAAAACCATACACTCCTATCGGTCCTAACCACCCCCTGCCTGCCTGCCTCCGGCCCATGAAAAGAGCCGACCATGCACAGCATCGTCACAATAAAACGCTCACCACCCCCCCCCCCCGGTCCACTGAGGGGTCGACGAGCACCGTTACAACAACCAAGCCGATATATACCCGTCGTATGATCCGTATCCGACTAGGAAACCCGGGGATACAATCAGGATGTCCCCGGACCACACGCCACCACCAGAAAACAAAATAAAACCCACTCACTACCAGAAGCCAAGCCGCCCACTTTCCATCTAGCTGTCCCCAACCGACATAAAACAACAAATCGATCTGCATATGTGTGCTGGCAAGCTTAAATCATCAAAACCTCCGCAGCACACAAACGACCGGTTGATCGGCGACGTGTGAACAGGAACTTAGGTATGGCGGCGGCCGAAGCGGGGGGGGGGCGGGGGGTAGGTGCGGCCCTTGAACAAGAAAGAAGACAACACAAAAAAAAACGTTCACCCTCTACGAGCTCTCTCTTCTTCGTCTTCCTCGTGTGCTTGCTCTCCTTCTGCTTACAACTCTCAGAAAAAAATATCTAATACACCGACCGGTGTTTTGTTACCAACCTCAAAATAAAAGTGGACTCCCAATTTCACCCCACTGTGACGACGCTAAACGCGACAGACAGCGCTCTCCATCCCTCCCCTGTCTTAGAGCGTTCTGCTAGATCCTGCCAGAGCCTGTATCGTATTCCTCCCGTCAGTGCACCCGTCTAGAACAAACAAACAAAAAATCGAACGAACAACGAGCAGGCCCCACAACACAAGCAGCAGCAACCAAACCAACACGAAACCAGATCGAAACAAAACAAAAACAAGCCACCCCCAAAAAACAGAATAAATATCAAACCAATATCAAACCAACAAACAAATCAAAACGCACCGCACCGCACTCCACCACAACCACCTAACCACCACTACCAACCAAAAAAACAACTAAACCCACTACTATGGCCCACGTTTCGTTTTTGTTTTGTTTTTGCCAGTATTTATCATGGTCTTCCCTTTCTCGCTCCTCCGCTCAGCACAAGCCTGAAACCGATTCCTCGAGCCGCGGGTGAGTGACTTTCCCCTGTGCCTTCCTGAAGCACGGGCCGGACCGGACCGGACCGTACCCAAGACGTACGGCGTTTTTCTTCCTGGCCCCTTGCCTGCAATCGCTTAATGTATCATAAACCTGCCTTCACCAACTCACTAAATGCACTGGTGCTACTGTTGCTGTTGCTACCGCT
This sequence comes from Saccharina japonica, assembly GCA_008828725.1. NCBI lineage: Eukaryota > Phaeophyceae > Laminariales > Laminariaceae > Saccharina > Saccharina japonica. Next base: position 51,635 of record MEHQ01002735.1, read on the forward strand.
TTTACTGCTGCTGCCAGTGCAAGCTTTTTCTAGATCTAGTTCTACAATTCGCCGTTAGCCGTTAGCCATGACAGATGACAGGCCTGCCTCTTCTACGCACTATCTACTGAAATGTTATGTTCTACTTCTTCTGCAGTGACTAGTGCTAAATGTATCGACAGACCCGGGCGGCGAGTTGTTTAGACCTCGCCAATATATATCATCTTAGAGTGGTGAGAGCCCTAGCCCCTAGCCCCTAGCCTCATACCCCACCACTCTGCCAACCCTTCGCGACAAAAACAAACAGTAACAAAAGCAACCGAAGCAGAACCACTACCACCACCACTGCCAGCAACAGCGGCAGCAACAACAGCAGCAGCAGCAACCGCAGCAGCAGCAGCGGCTTCACGAGCAGCATGTTCTGTGACCACTCCTTGTTTCCCGACGTGCACAGGCAAAAGCATCGATCATCGAGACTACAGTAGGGGAAATCATGAAAACTTCGAACACATCGCTTACGCTTCGACGCCACCACCCCCGACACATGCCCCACCGTCATCCCAACCACCACCGGCACCACCTACACCACTACCACCGCCGCTGTACTTGGCACCCAAAAGGCATCGCAGCACCTCACGTACTACCAATAGAACGCGATGATGTCGTTCCTAACGCGCACGTCTCTGCGAGCGGTGGCGGCGCATTGAAACCCGTTGGGGGGCGCGGAATAAACATTCTACTTTCGAGGCCCAAGGCAAGTCGAAGATTTCAACACACCGGACAGACAGCCGATCCCCTTCTTCGAGGGGCTTAGACGTTTCAGGACAAAGCAACATTCCTGATGTGTACGACCTGTATCTAGTGTAGGTCATGCTGCCCCAATGGTACCGGGCGGAGGCCGTATTATCTGCACCATGTATAGCACATATTTCGTGGGCTAGGTCTGTACCAAAAACAGATACCATCAAGGAAGATTTGAGACCCAGATGATCTACAGTAGATCAAGATATGTCCAGATCAACATCTGTCTCCGAAGATCTGTCCAGATCATGATCTATCTTCGGAGATCAATACGGGCAGACGGTTGCCCCCTCCCCCTTTTTCTTCCCTTGATGCCCTAGGGTAGCTAGGGGGGGGTCGACTCGAAGCCTCCCCTCGTCACCGAAGGTCAACAAAGTTAGCTCCTCTTACATACGTACTTTTTTCGGGTCCAAAGCTAAGATTGGTTCGAGGCTCCCTCCTAATGTGCATGGTGTATGTCTCCATTCAACAGGGGGGAGCCTACTACTTGGATGTGCACGAATTAGCCCCCCCTCTCCCTGAGCGCCTGCCTTCCCCCCTTCCCCCCACCGACTCCGTCTCGAAAGGGATGCGTGGTCAATGGTCAAATGACTAAGGCAAGCAACAAATGAGTACGCCCTCCCCCCCCCACCGCCCCTGTAAATAGTATGTTGTCCTGTGATACGGTACCGCGTGAGGTCCTGCCGAGGCCTCCCGTGTCCCATCGCACCTCCTCGCCCCCTTGAGAGCCAAAACGCAAACAGCACGCCAGCATTTTATTGAATGCCAGCATATCCCCCACCCTCCCACCCTCTCTCCCTCCCTCCCTCTCCTACCGCTGCCAAAAAAAGCACTGGAAGAGTTTCAAAACTAACACACATCTTTTATCGTTCCCATAGTCATAATCGTACTTTTAATGGCAGCCTTTTTATCATTCGACGACCCCCCCCCCCCCCATTTCCGGATGCCGCCTCCGTCCACCGAACACCCTATTCCAGAATCGCCCCCTCTACCTGCAGCCAACCTGCTTGTCAAATGTCGTGGAACTCATCGACCCTGAGTGGTCATCTACCGACCAGTCTTCTACTGTACGCCGCCGCTATGATGCTCCTCTCCCTCGAGCCACTCTATTATCATTCGGTTCCCATGCCGCTCTAACGTGCACCCTCTAATCTATGATACCGCAGACACCACCCCCACCGCACACGCACTTTTATTTTAATAAACCAACACGAGTCATGCCATCCAGAAAAAAAGGCAAAGCCGGTCAAGCCTACTGCTGCATACCGCTGTACTGTAAGCGCAACACAAGATAAGCGGCCTGCCCTGTATTACATATCATACCATAGCGGAGCTTGGTACGGGACTTGTCCCGGGATTTGTAACGGGACATACCACGGGACATGTCACGGGATATACCACATTTTAGACGTGGGTCCCCCATGAAAGACGTGAGACGACTACACCAAAAAAAAAAAAAAAAACGACGACGACGACGACGCATCACAAATTCACCGCCGTCGACGCCAAAAGGCCTCCTGTGTCGATGGAAACCCTTCGAGCCCTCGCCTCCATGCCTGCGAAACCTGCAAAGCTCGGGCCCCTGCCGCACGTTGAGGTCAAGCGTACGACGCCGCCTTGCACTTCCGAAAATGGTTGACGACCATGGTGAGCCGAGCCCGTTGGAAGATCCGAATCCCAATCCGAAGACACGAACCCCAGTCCTCAGATTCGAATCTCAATCCAAAGATCCGAATGCGAATGTGAAGATCGCAATCCCAATTAGAAGATCAGAACCTCAATAAAAAAAAGGCCCGAATTCGAAACCCCCAAGATCATAATCTCAATCTCCGAGATCAGAATCTCAATCCGAATATCATAATCTCCATCAGGAGATCAGAATCCCAATCCGAATGTCAGAATCCCAATCCGAACCATGATCCGATGATTGGGATCGTGTTCCCAATCAGAATCAGACTACGACGACGAGTCCGAATCCGATTATAGGAACCTTCATCCGATCAAGAGATTACATTCCAATTCCAATTAGAAAATCAGAACATTGGGGGCTCCGGCTCCGGCTGCGCGACTACCCTGAGGAACTCGCCAAGCGACAAAGATATCCTGTGGCATGGTAGAGAGCAGGGTAAGGTACAGAAGGTAAGGGCCGGATAGGGTAGGGTAGGGTAGGGTAGGGTAGGGTAGGGGACAGGGCAAATATGATTAGGGTAGGGTAGGGTACGGTAGAGTAGGGTACGGTAGGGCAGGGTAGGGTAGGGTAGGGTAGGATACGATAGGATAGGGTAAATATGACTAGGGTAGGGTAAGGTAGAGAAGGGCCGGATAGGGTAGGGTAGGGTAGGGTAGCGTAGGGTAGGGTAGGGTAGGGTAGGGTAGGGTAGGGTAAATATGACTAGGGTAGGATAGGGTAAACATGACTAAGGTATAGAGTAGGGTAAGGTAGGGTAGGGTAGATAAGGGGTTAGGGTAAATATGATTAGGGTAGGGTAGGGTAGATTGAGTAGGGTAGGGTAAGGTGGGGTAGAACATGGTAGGGTAGGGACAAGGCTAATGGTAGGGTAAGGTGGGGTAGAACATGGTAGGGTGGGGACAAGGCTAATGTCAACTTGGTTAGGGTTAGGGTGGTACATGTGTCGTGGAAAGCGACAGTGGCGCGGGAGGGCAAAGAGGCGCCGTTGTTGATTACCTGGTACAATGTTTCGGGCGACGGGCTGCAACGGTAAAATACCATTTCCGACGGTAACATACTTTTATTTTTTCCAACAGAAACATTATAATTTCCAACAGAAAAACTATAATAATCTTAACAGTAATTTACGACGGTAATACTACTACAGTAATAGTCAGTGGGGTACAGCAGGGTACGGTAAAGGTGGCGCGGAGGGGCAAAGGAACATACTTATTGAATCAGTAGCAAAGGGCCACAACATAACTACAGCATGGATCCGACAAAAATTACAAGCAAACAACACGTCAACAAAGAGCCGCAAAAAAGAAAAAGAAAAGAAAAATACCCGGCAAATGTTACACAAACAAAATCAGAAAAAAAAAAAATAACAACCACAACAACAACAGGTAGAATAAAAAAGCACAAATAGCACGACATGTACCACTACAAAAAAAAAAAGTGCAGTTTCAAAACACGTGCCTGGGCTTGCCGCCAATGGTGAACGAATGCCGCCGTACAACAGGAACCCCTGGTCCCACATTCATCGCCCGCACACCGGACGAAACCCCGTTCACGGAATCAGCCGCTTCCGCTCGGGCTATCCCTTCCGCCACCCTATTCATGTGGCCCATGACGGATGACGCGTTTCCGGTGGAGGCGGCGCGAAGCGAGCGGGTAGGGGACACGGAGAGCTCTCCCCGGGCTTCCATGAGAAGCGCGTGCGGGAAGACCCTGGAAATCTGCGCCGTTTCGCGGCGCGTGGGCTGCGCATCGGGTAGAGATAGATGCGCAGAGGCAAGCGGGAGAACAGGTCGCCGACGGAGAAAGAGAGAGGGAGAGACGGAAAACGCGGTTTCAGGTTAATAAAAGTGGAAGGTGAGGTGCGCGCGGGATGCCAGCACTTAAGTATAGGTGTTGGTGGTGGTGGTGGTGGTGGTGGAACTTCTCGAACGTCACGTTATCTTACGCTCCCCTCCCCACCCCACCCCACCCCAAGTCTCCCAACAATCGAAATACCCCCCCCGCGCGCGCTCCACGCCCCCCTGCACACCCCACCCCACTCTACCTGGTCGGTGAACACCTGACGTGCTGTACCTCAGCGCTGTCGGCATGCGAGGGTGGCCATACGACTACGGCCACGCATGACAATGAGTACACCCCCCCTCTCCTCCCCTCACCATGCAAGCCAAGGTCCTGAGCATTCCCCCACGCCACGCTACCCTACCCCATCCCGCCCAACAATCAAACAATCACCCCCTCCCCTCCCTCCCTCCTCAGCATGTGACCCCAAGGTCCTAAACACCCTAGCCTCCACACCACCCCACCCTACCTCCCCCATAGAATTGACAACAAAAACACACCCCTCCCCTCCCCTCCCCCTCCCCCTCTCCCCCTCACCATACGAGCCAAGGTCCTGAGCAGAGACACCACTGCGTCGACCCCAGGCAGCCAAGCGCTCGCGTCGGACGGCTTGCTTCCCACCGTCACCGTCAAGAAGGACGCCAGCTGCTGCTGCTGCTGCTGCTGCTGCTGCTGCTGTTGCTGCTGCTGCTGCTTTTGCTTCGGCTTCGCCCCGGACCCTTGGCCTAAGCATGGGGTACGATTCTCCTTGCCAGCACCGACGGCGCTAGTAGGGGAGTAGTCTTGCTGGGATGAGGACGGCGTCCCTTCGTATGACTGGGCGCGGCGATCAAGCGGGTATGTACAGACCAAGGGGGTATATACAGATCAAGGGGGGAATATACAGACCAAGGGGGTATATACAGACCAAGGTGGTATCTACAGACCAAGGGGGTATATACAGACCAAGGAGGTATATACAGACCAAGGGGGTATATACATGCCAAAGGGGGTATATGCATGCCAAAGGGGGTATATACATGCCAAAGGGGGTATATACAGGACAAGGGGGTACATACAGACCAACGGGGTAATATATACATATAGACCAAGGGGATATATTCAGCGCGAAAGCAGGGAAGGGTAAGGCAGGGCCAAGAGCCAGGGTAAGGACGGGAGAACGGGCAGGGTCATGGTCAGGACAGGAAAACGCGCGTGCGTGGAAACAGGATCGGGACACGAGCTAGCATAGGGGGAGGCAGAGGTTTTCAAGTGAAGGTGGCACGATGGGGTCGTATATAGCGTGCGTGACACGCTGAAGGCGAGGGAGACAATGGTTAACGCGGCCAGTCGCGAAATGGAAAGCACAACGGCAAGAGGACCGTTTTAGCTCTTTTTTTCGAGAGTATACAAAAAAGTATATAGGAGAAAGGGAGTGGTCGAAGAAGTGCTCGAGATCCATCAAATCATCGCATGCGCATGCGTTGCCTTTTTCTGGGCTTAACCCGTTTAGGCATGCTGCTTATTAGGACTTCACGCCCGTTGTGGGGGGAAATCACTTGGAATTAGAGTCAGATATTAGGTTTATAATGGAATTAGAGTGCACTATTAATAATTGTAGAAGGGCCAATGTTCTAATTTTGGTGATAAAACAACTGAAAAAAAAAGTTTTGAATTTGATTCCTGACACAAATCCCAACCCGTCGTAGTTTTTTAGAAAATTGTTACGTACAAAAACTTCAGCTGTACACGACCGATTGAGCGGTTGAAAGCTCAACTTTGCGAAGTGCGTGATACTGCCTGATACGCCAGGCACGCTTGTCGGGCTAATATCATAAAACCCAAATACCAAGTAAAACAAAACTGAAAAAAAAAACATTTGTTTTCATTTATACCCGTACGTAGTTTTTTTTTCCTTTTATTCCGACACGGTGGCGAGAGTGGCGAGTGTGAATCCGTTTTCTCTCTTCTTCGTTTATTGCCCCTGAGTGACCGAAAAACAAGACCCACCTTGACGGCGATAAACATGTCCTCGTCGCTGACATCGTCCCCGACGCAGAGACAGAACCGGCCGGAGCTAGGCTGATCCTCCATTGCGGCCCCTTCTGGGCCCCACCCCATCCTGGAGAAGACCATGTGGACAAAGTTGCCCTTGCTCGAACCTCTAGCTCGAACCTAAACAAACAAAAACGGCATAAAAAAGAAACGAAAAAAGTACGTAGCGTTTAAGGTAAGAAGCTGAATATACGTAGAAGAAACAAAATACAAAAAGCTAAAAAAAAAGGGGGGGTCAACACAACAGCAGTACTAAAAAATATGTTTTTTTCAAGTTTTAAAAGAGTTAAAAAAAGTGTTGCATTAAAACTTGAAGGAAATACGAAAAAAAAGTATTTTGACACACACGAATACTGAAATAATGGACCAACACACAAAAATATACCTGGTAAAAAAAAAAACGACAGAAAAATTGATCAAATCATGGAACAAACCTCAAGGTAAGCCCCACCGCCGCCTTGCGCGGAGTTCCGGCCCTCCTCGTGGGTGATGTCGATAGCACCGCAAGCCTCAGACGCTACGGAGGACGAGCGAGTCGAGCAGGAGAGCGCGTTGCTCTCGCCCCCCCCAATGCAGCTGGCCATCACACCCCCCACCCCCGCCACCCCTCCCATGGCGACGCCTTCGACGGCGGTGGCGGATGTGCTCGAGGAGCAGAGCACATCCGTCAGCTCATCCTGTAGCTGTTTCGCCTGCTCAGACAAAAAGATGGCACAGCATGGTATGGCATGGCATGGCATGAGAGTCCGCCATCACAACCAATATATACCAGGCATACCAAAATACAAGCAGCAACACAGGAAACAATGAAACACTATACAGTACAGGACACCTAATAATAAACAGGAAATATGGCCCAGGCTGGATTTCTTATTTGAGAGAGGGTGCTTTCTACACTAATTCCAAGATAACGACTCCCGAATTTATTATTTTCCTTCAAATCTCAGCCTGGCTTTCTTGCTGTAGCCTGTTTCTTGTACTGTCTACCAACATCAGCAACAGCAACAGCAATAACCACACCACCAACAAAAACGCCAGCATGTAGAGTGAGCTGAAGTCTTGCCTGCATTACGCCAAATTCCGGCTCTGCATTCCCGTAGTGCCATAGCATCGCGGTTCCTTTCTCCTCCATGTACGACCCGTGGGTGTGCAGCTTGTATTTATCAAAATCGTCGGTTCGCCACGGCAGGAAAACAAAAAAGCGCAGCATTCGTTCGGTCAATTCACAGCAACATCGCCTGTATACTGCCAGTATACTGCCAGTTATCAGTGTACTGCCAAAGGCGCAGCATTCGTTCCGTCAACTCACAGCAATATCATAATATACTGCCAGTTACGCGAAACAGTTATCAGTATACTGCCAAAAAAGCAGCATTCGTTAGGTCAACTTACAGCAATATCATAATGTGCTGCCAGTATACTGCCAGTTACGCGAAGCAGTAGTCACTATACGGCCAGTGTATTGCCAGTTACGCAAACCACTTATCAGTATACTGCCAGTAACGCGAAGCATTCATCTGATCAGATCACGGCAGTGAATAATCTACTACCAGGTACCAGTTATGCCCTGCAAATCACCTGCTCAACTCAACTCACAGCAACATCAAGGTACTGACACATTTCCCAGTTCATAGTATACCTCGCCCGTACCACTATCGCAGAGTTGCACCCTAATAATAGTATCCCAACCAGTGTAGCCAGTGTACGCCATGGTCATCGCGCTGAAAACGTCGCAGTACCTCGAAACAACATACCAATATCATGGCGTACACACCGCAGTACCTCGACGAATACACGCCATGCCATTTTCAACACCCCAAAACTACATACCAATATCATGCTGTGTTATGTGTTGTTCAACCATCAGGAAGTACTATTCGTATATTTGTATCCCCTAAACGAACAAGCCTTCCGTATGTTTTGACATTCAATCCTGCTCCATAAACCATACCCGAATATGTATCTACTGTACCCTTAGCAACACGCCCAGCCCTCGAATTCCAAAAACAAAAACAAAAAAGTCCACCACCAATGATCGATACCTGGTACGTACGTAGGTCATGCTTTGCTTATACCCGAGAGCCTTGCATGATCCAGGTGTGTCACTATCAAAACAACAAAACAACCAATAACCACAAATCACTCCCCACTCATCCGTCAACAATCAGTACGATCTGTCAACTCTTTGTTTCTACCTGGAAGTCTTGCATGAATCTCCTGGCCACGTTCTTCCAAGCCGTGTCCTTCACCCCTGGGTGCAGAGCTTCCCACCCTCCATCGTCCCCCCCCTCCCCGTCCCCCTTCGCCTCCTTTTCGTCGTCTTCCTCCCTGCAAAACCGATTGGTCGCACCGACAACAAAACGGTTACAGGACAGACCGCTTGGGACACAACGCCGACCAACACGTACACTACAAAAACCGACTGGTCGCAAGGTAAAAAAAACGGTTACACATGAAACCGCTTTGGTCGCAACGCCAACAAAACGGTTACACCGGAAACAGGAAACCGCCTGGTCGCACCGCCAACGAACAATAGACACCACTGCTGTGGCCGGGAGTATAGCACCCTTTCGATATTAAAAAAATCAGCTGCCACAGACGGTTACTGAATTCCTGATCAGAGTGGTACGTGTAGACAATCGAAAATGAGGTGTTCCAGCGTGAAGCGCAGGCGTTCACTTGCTCGGTGTCCCAAGGGGGAACACGCCTCTTTACATATAGATTATACTATTCATAGTGTACCCGTAATGCTCACGTTGTTTTCGCGCCGGGCCACCGGAACCAGGAACCGTGCTCAGCAGCCAATCCCAAAGTCTGGAGCAACACGATGTAAGGTACCAGTTGTAAGGTAGTGATTATATGGAAAGGAAAGGAAAGGAAAGGAGAGGTTGGGAACGACGTCATGGGGGCCAGAACAACACGATGCCACGCGGTTTCGAATGTGTCCTCGTACAAACAAGTATAGATTTTTGTCGACGTGTTTGACCCATACGGGCATTCACGGAGCCGGCGGCCGGCGTCAGCCAGCCGCGGCGAGGTCCCTTTCTACTGCAGCAGTGCTGACATTCAATACCCGGCACAACACACGCAGCGCACACAGCGCACACAGCGCACACAACGCACACAGCGTATAATAGGCACACCGCGCATACAAGGTATACAACGCACATCATACAGCGCACACAGCGCATAAAGCGCGTAAAAACGCATAAAAACGCCTACAAGGTACCCAATACCCGGTGCAGCGCACACAGCGCATACACGCACGCAGCGCATGCACGCATACAGGATAGTTTCATGTGACGTATATCCTGTCAATGTTTGATGTGCAAGTGAGGACTATCTTGAATTTACTATCGGGAGGCCGGCGAATACGAAGTTTACGCCGGATGGAGTGGTAGTTGACTTGCGTCTGTACGGATGTTGGAACGGGGGGCTGCGTGAAGGTCAGCCCCGGGTTTTCCCCCTGCCCCCCCCTCTTCGAGCGAGGGGTGGAAAATAATGAATAGACACAATATGTATACCTTGATGTGGCCGAACGCCTCTTCCAGCTCGTCTCTTCCCCTGCCGCTGACGACGAATACGACATTCCGAGGATCCCGGCAGAGGTCTTCAAGTCCCTCTAGTACCGGCCTGCCAGGTCGTAGTGGCAACGCCTGCGCCACCACCACAAAAACCACCACATTCATACAGCGCATGCATTATACGTGGGGAAACGTTTTTCGTATATGTTAAATAGAGGTTAGGCAGTGCCAGTCTGACGGATAAGCATTACGGGTAATACAAGACAGTATTACGGGTATTACAAGACAGCATTACGGGTAATACAAGACAGCATTACGGGTAATACAAGACAGCATTACGGGTAATACAAGACAGCAATACGGGTAACACAAGACAATATGCTATAGATGTTATCGTTGTCACCGCAAAGCAAAAACCGCTGGCCCGCTGACGTGATTTTCAATGTGATTATTTTTCGATTTGAGAGGGTTTCCAACATGCAATAAGGGCGTTTCTGTAGAGGGTAATTATTAACAACATTCAATGACGGCGTTTCCGTAGAGGGTAATTTTTATTACCGCAAACAAAATGCTCTCACGCACCCGTAACTCCCGTTGCCTTTGTGTTACCGTTACTCGTAACGTTCACCCTGAAAAAGAAAAATCAGGCGTTCTCTCCGTAGGGTTGAGGGGAAACATTGTAGATATACGTATACACCCGGCGAAAAGATTGAATCAAGCTCTGCTCTATTAATAACACGATCGGGGAGAGGGAAGAGGGAGGATCGATTAGTCGAGCAGAGGCTGCACATTGACCGAGGCTGCAGGAGATGATACCCCAAGACTCGTACCTTAGACTCGTCGTCAAACCGCGTCCACGACAGGTCCATTTTCGACGTTGTACCGCCTGCCACAAAGCGACAACACAAAAAACACGTAAGACACAAAGCACAAAAAAAAGCAACAGCAACAGAAAACGACAACAAAAGCAACACAGCAGCAACAAAACGACATCAGCACGGCGGCAACAAAACAACAGCAACACGGCGGGGACAAAACAAAAGCAAAAACAACAGCAACAAAAGAGCCTGTAGATCTTTTGGCAACCAAAAACGGCACTGGGCGCGCTTGCTATTCGCGCTCTTTGTTTTCCTTCTCTATTTTTTTAAGCCCGGAACATGGGCCTTTGAGTAGCCGTAACTCTGCTTGCACTTCGAGTTACCCATGTAGCTGGGCACAACTTGCGGGCTTCGTAGCTCTGCTCGCACACCGAATGTCGTGTCCGCGTAAGGTGTGTGTGCAGATGAGAAAAAAGCATTGCACTGCGTCGCCTAGCTTTCCAAAATGTTGAAAACAAAATGGAAAGGTGATGCGGACCTGAAGGACTTTGTGAAGTGTACCCATTTGAAGAATAGGGCGAATTGGCCCCGCTGCAATGTCAGCGCTCACACGTAATCTTAGATACCCATACAAGGCATGGTATACGGTATATACCAGTACGTATGTCCCGAAATATAAGCAACGTTTGGAATACATATTCATATACACTCGGTCTTATATTTAAGGACAAAGTGGTATGGTACATTAGTAATTGTACTGTATGTGGTGTATTTATGGTGGTATACCTGCAGAGGGGCGACGAGGCGTGTCTTTCACGAGCGTCCCGCCATAGTCCAGGAAAAACACTCGAGATTGGCTCGCGCTGGTAGAGCAGCAAGAAGAGAAAAGCAACGACCAGGCGAACGATAGAATTGTCACAATTAGCAACCACAGACAAGGCGTAACACACCGCACGTCGATAGATAAACAAATGGTACACCAAAGATGCCGTTGCAAGGTCACAAAGAAGACCAACAAGAATCGACGGCTTTTCTTATTTGGCATGACCTCTCGAGGGTCGGACACCCCACCTGCGTCTTGTGGCGAGAGGTGAACCAACACCTACCTGCTGTAAAAGGAACTTGGGCGTACAGCAACTTTGTAACAGACCATTGGTAAACAGCAACTTGGCAGAATGTTTTGCGGCCAGTGTCCAGTCGGCGTGATGTTGATTGGGTGGGTCCGTACGATGAGTGGTGAGCACCTCTGATGATGACTGACGGATGATGGATGACGATGATGATTACAACCGCCGAGGTAAGGTGAACAGATGGGAGCTGAACCATGAAAACGACGCCACACCAACACCAGCACCACCTACAACACCCAATACTAACAACACCACCAACACCAGCACCACCACTAACACCAGCAGCAAATAGATCAACGACACTACCACCACCACCACCACCACCACCAACGACAACGACAACAACTAACACCAACACCAACAACAAACGGTTACCTGAAGGCCTTGCGAGCAGCGTTGGTGTCGAGCCTCCTGAACGTGGGGTCCGTTCCCACTACCCTGCTCGTCAGGCCTAACCCCGTCGTGGCATAGCGGCACCGATTCTCTTTCGGCACCTGGGCAGGCCCAAACAACAACAACAACAACCATCGCAGGATAGAGTAGATGCGCAACAGCAAGGTCATTGGGTAGCCTGAGGTAGTTGGCCACTCTGTGTTAAATAAATGGTACCAAGGTAATTGGTTACCCTGAGCTATAAATAGCTAAAGGGTACCGTAAAGTATTGTACCTATTAATAGTTAACTCAGATAACATTTGCCACTCAATACCAACCCGGCCGTTAATATAAGCCCGGTTCTAACTGTGATACAAATACAAAACCGCCCTTGTACCCCCGGCCACAGTGGCACGCTATTACAACATCATTGTAACAAAAAAGAAACGATCAGGTACTGGTAGAAAAATAGCAGCATCTACTCTTCCATCACATGAATATATACCATGTCGCACCCTAACCAACATCACATTGTCACAGAATGACACCATCAATACCAGATACTGGTATGAAATAGCATGATCTACGATACTCGTCCATCACATCATCCTCCCTCCTCCCTTACCGTGCTGAGAACTCCGAGCACATCTTCCGCCCACGCGGCGGTGGTGTTAGACTCGCACCAAGCCACGTCCTCCTGAAACCGAGGTGCACCAATCAGCACGAGGAAGACACAGAAATGCACCAATCAGCAAGAGGGAAAGACAAGCACCAATCAACAAGATGGAGAAACAGAAATCAGCAAGAGGGACAAATAGGAGCGCACCAACCAGCAAGAGAGAAAAATAGAAACGCACCAATCAGCAAGACGGAGAAACAGATATCAGCAAGACGGAGAAACAGAAATCAGCAAGAGGGAGAAACAGAAATCAGCAAGAGGGAGAAACAAGAAGCGAACCAATCAGCAAGAGAGAAATAGGAACGCACCAATCAGCAAGACGGAAAAACAAGAAGCGCACCAATCATCAAGATGGAGAAACAGGAGCGCACCAATCAGCAAAAGGCAGAAACAAAAAGCACCCCAATCACCAAGAGGCAAAAACAGGCGCGCACCAATCAGGGAAAGGCAGAAACAAGTAACGCACAAATCAGCAAAAGCCACAATTAGAAGCTCAAGGTTAGCAAGGGGCAGAAACACGAGCGGTACGTATACATGATATCCAAAATTTATAATTTCCTATGTCTGCTGCCGATACCGTACCTGATGCCACACCACCCTGTCAGCATCAGTGGCGCCGAGGGCGGCAGCCATCGCCTCCGCCACGCTCTCCACCTTCCAGGGGTTGACACTAAACGTTCCCCTCATGGCCGGCGAGCACGAAACCGCCTCCGAGATAATCAAAACCCCTGGCGCTTTGCGAGAAGGTTCGGTCCCCTGCGAGGACAAGACGAAAGAAGAGACGGTTTAAGCCCTTAAAAGCGGAACCACACTCCCGGTGTGAGTACAAAACACTTGGAACTAGAGTCAAATGTAGGTTTCTGTTGAGTGCAGTATTTACGGGGGGGGTATAGTAAATACGACCTACGGTAAACACAAAAACCTATATATACGTATATACATATTCTTAATTTTATTAAGAATATGTGGTCCTATTTAGCATGGTCCCCCGTCATAATAGTCGACCATACCCTTCAGTTCAAAATGTAAAATCACACCTCGTACTCCAGGGCAGATATAGTACTGATCTGTATGATCTGTATGATCTGTATGATCTAGCTCATGCTGCCGGGGTGGAAGCCGTACTACCTGAATGATCTAGAAGATGTTTCCTGGACTGGAAATGTACCGCACAGATCCTGCACAGTACCAGGTATATAATAACGGCAGGTTAGGATCTAGATGATCTATAGATGATCTATAGATGATCTAGACCGTGATCTGTAGATGATCTAGACCGTGATCTGTAGATGATCTACATCGTGATCTGTCTGACAAATCAAAATTAGCCTCCCTTGTCCTCCAGCAGCAGCACGGCTCAGCTTACCGTGGCAGCATTGACGCCTAGCGCCTGCTCCTGCACTATCCGGAACTCCATGGGGGTGGTGCTGAGGCCGTTGTGGAGAGGCGTGGTCACGTACACGGAACACACCCTCATCAACGCCGCCCTGACAAAACAAAACACACACACAAGAAACGTCAACGTACACCGACCGAGCAACGCCAAGCGGCACATTCAGCCGCGGCGCACACAAAAGAACGTGTTATATCACGCAGCTTGCGAAGTTGAGAATCGACCACTCAATCGGTCTAACTCACGGCTGGCGTAGTTGTAACAATGTACAATGTTGAGGTTCTCGTTTGGGGTTGTGGTTGACTTGAAATCCCGGGGGTGTCCCAAGCTGAAAAGGGAGTTCTAACACGGCAGGCATATGGTCCTCGTACCAGCTACTCGTACGAAGCCACCGGGAAAGAACAAAGGGGCATTAAAAAAACAATATTGAAAGCTGAAGAAAAAAAACAAGTGCATAGCCACCGGGCAAGTAACGGCGCAAGTAACACCGACTATATAGCCCACACGACTGTATAGTTCGTGCGGGAAAATGCGGTGTCAGCTGCCAGCCGTTAGCCAAGCGCTAGTCGAAAAAAAGCCAAACGCTATACGAGTCAAAACACACACCAACAACCCTTCTGCGCAGATTGAAATGCCATTGACGAAAAGCGAAACGCTAATAGACAAACGCCAACCGGAACATTTCCTGTGCAAATTAAAGCGGACAAAACAAAAAATATACCAGGTATATAGTGAAACGACTCTTACCTATGGTATACATCAGTATGAAAATATCAAATTTCAGCGTCAGTCATCACAACGTTATTTAATCCGGGCCCGAAAAACGTCAAAACCCTTCCAAGACTATATAGGTCTGAGTTACGACCAGGAAAGAGAGAGAAAAGACGGGCGAAGACAATAAATGGGATGAAAAAAACAAAACAAAAAGAGGAGAGTGAAAAAGCGACAATGGGGAAAGGAAAAAGAGGCCCTGACGAACGCCCAAACGCCATTGCACAAAATACCAAACCCAACACGTAGCTGACTGACCTCTGAGCGAGGGTGTTGTCTTCGGCCTGGCGCTCCTCGTACACCACCGTGCCCTCCCCGTGCTTCGCATTCAACCTATCCACTACCCTCGCCAACTATTCACCACAACACACAAACACAACACATAGACACCGCACACAGACACAACACACAGACACAACACACAGACACAGAACACCGACATTGCACAAAGACACAGCACACAGGCACAACCAACAGACACAAGAGGCAGACAGCGGCAAGGCGCAGACGACGGCAGCAGGCAAGAACACCAACAAGAGAAAAACACGTGCGGCACAACGAGAAAGCGAGAGCGAGAGAGAACCCGGTCGGGTGGTTTAGAGAGAACCGCCGATACTCTTGGCTGTTGTATTACGAGCGGCTTACATATATAACTATTAATAGCGGTACCCCGAACCATGCCAGGGCGGGGCCGGTATAATAGCGGACAGAAACAAAAATAAAAATAGAAACTGGCTCACGATCCACACACGCAGTCAACCACGTATCAACCGACCCACCGACACCCATCCACCCGCACCCACCCACTCTCAGGTACTTACCGACATCCACTCACTCACTCACACCCACCCACCCAACCACCGACCCACCCATCCAACCACGTACGTACGCACCAACTGATCGACACACACGCACCAACCGATCCACCCACCCACAGTAACAACTACAACAACAGCAGAGTGAAATCAGTATACAGCAGCACCAGTACGTACAGCAGTCGTAGTAGTCCTTATTTAACTAATCTACAGCAGCAAAAATAGCAACAACAGCAGCAGTCCAGAAGTAGCAGCAAGTACGACTCGTACGTACGACTGTACGTACGACTCGTACGTACGTACAGCGGACACAGACAAAACGCCGGCATGGATGCGCAGCCCTTGTACGTACAGAAGTGGCCTTTTTTTGTTGGTCGATTTGTTGACGTCTGGGCTTTTATCTTGAAATTAGTGTAAAAGTCGCTACGTCGCGAAGTTATGGGCCGATTTCGATGCTGACCGAAGTTCTGGAGATCCATATTTTCACATCTGGGGGACTCTTTGAAAAACAAATTACTTGGTTTTAGTATGGATACTTGATTTAGTATGGAGATTTGTATCTTGTAATTAGTATGGATTTTGGACCCGGGCCGCAAAGACCTCCGAATACGCTGGGAACCCCTCCCCTCCCGCGGATTCCCCCCGTTCCAGGGGACAGAGCGAGCCGTCCCCGGGAGGCCGCCTTCCCCCGATCCCCTCTGGCCGAGGTCGGCACCGGGGCCCGTTCTCTCGCCAGGGTCGCCGAGGGCCGACGCGTGGAGCGGCCGTGGCGGTGGTGCGGGGCCGATCGGGGTCGGGTGGCGCGCGGTAGAGCCGGTCTCCCGCGGGGCATACCGAAACCGGCATAGTCCTGAAGATCCCAAACGACTTCATCACTACCGAAGCGTATTAAATAATAAGGATAATCATAATCCACGATGTACGTATGATACTGTATATACCAAGTATACCAGTATGTTTACATACGATATTTGGTTCGGAGTACATGGAGATTGACACCACCAGCGATGAAAGCATCGAAATTGAAAACGGCCAACGTTACAATGACTCCGTGGGTCGTGGGGTGCCTGGCAACCCTGGTTTCGTTGGGCTAAGATGCTGGCTCACGCCCTATTCATTTTCCTGGTGCACGCATCTGGACATCCGACTTGCAGGGTTTTTTGCAGTTCGGAGAGACACGCCTTGCCGGCAGATCGGAGGACAGTGTGCAGGCCACGAGGGCTTAAATGACGCTGGCACTGAACAGAGGAGAGCTATATTTGCTTGTGCTACCGAACAAGCCTTCTCTTTCGCCATATCATATGTCATATCGATCGGTGGGGTAAAATGGCGCTGGTGTATATACGTATCTCCATTATGGGCTGTTCGGTATTCTCGTGATTCTACGAAAAAAAAAACGGATCAGGAATTTTCCTGGAAAACACTTGCCCTTCTCGAATGATTGTTACTGCTGTAGCCTACCTTTCTTGTTGCTCGCTTTCTTATTAGGTGCAACTTAGAAACGGTCAACACTTCGAATTCATCAAATGATCTTACCATTTGCTGGCAGGCCCGGTAGTCCGCCTCCCTCGCAGGGTTGGCGATGCCGACCTCGTGCATGCTCACCCTGTCAAAAACAGCGGGGCCGACCGGATGGTTTGTAACCGTTTGGCTTGTAACCGTTGGATTGTAGCCGTTGGATTGTGACCGTTGGTGTTCCTGTACGTCACGCATATACCGATTTGCAAGCGTGGACATGTGGGCGCGTCTTGTTTTGACATATAGTTGGAAAGGTCGTCGAATATTCGCATATTGCATAGCAGTCGAAGGTACCCGCACGTCCAACCAGCCGTGGAGTGAACTTCAATTCCACGCTGGTTGGACAAGCGGGCATCTCCGGCCGCACTCCAACGCGAATACTTGACTACCTTTCCAACTACACGTTAAAAAAAACGACGCCACATGTCCAAAGTTCCAAATCGGTATAATGCATATTCTCGTACAGTACAGGCCGAACTCGATTCGTCTTCGATTTACATCAGGTCGTTGGTTTGTAGCCGTCGGTTTGTAACGGTTGGTTTGTAACCGTCGGTTTGTAACGGTCGGTTTGAACCCGTCGGTTTATAACGGTTGGTTTGGACCCGTCGGTTTGTAACCGCTGGATTGAAAGCGTCGGGTTGAATAGATACAGTACATATATTGCACAGGTGCCAATATCCTGCGGCGAGAGTTCCTAGCAATATCTATACTATCATCTTGTTTGCAGACACCGGTTTGCATTTAGGGGTGACCAGGGTGATGAGGTTTCTTGGTGGCAGAGGCATGTTTGGTCGGGAGGGGGGGGGGGGGGGGGGGGGGGGGGGGAAGGGGGGGGGGGGGGGGGGGGGGGGGGGGGGGGGAGGTAGGATGAGACAAAATGGGATGAAATGGGATGGGGGTAAGAAAATATGGTATTAGGTGGAATGACGAAATGGGATACGACGTGGTATACAGCAGTAGTGCGCGACAGCTGTTGAGAATCTCTCATTTTGGCCACGTAAGGCTCGCGGCTTATTGTGATGTCACTTAAAGGCCCTCTCTTAAAGGCTGGTATGTAGGGTTTAGAGTGGCGTTCCTCGCGCAGCACAAATGCTTACTATTAATAATAGCTTTAAAATCTTTAATTTACGAAAAACTCAAGCCTAATAAAACATCGTAATTCCCAAATTATTACCACATGTGTCGCGTACATACATAATCTCAAGATAAGATAGGATCGGGTGGGATGGGATGGTGCGAGATTTTTTGGTGTGACCTGGGATGGGATGGGATGGGATGGGATGGGATGGGATGGGATGCGATGGGACAGCCTCACCTGCCAACCAGGTCGGGGTTACGCTCCAGCATCTGACCAAACGCCAGCATCTTGAGCCACACCCCCTTGACCTTCTCCACGCTCTCCACCCCCCCGACCACAAGACGGCCGCGGTGCAGCGCTCGCAACCTCGCCTCCTCTTGCTGGGACTCGTGCTTGTGGAGGGAGGCTCGGACCGCGTTAGGGTCGACTCCAGCGTGGCGGTGTGTGAGAATCACCGCCTTTCCTCCGTGCGCGATTTGCATGAGCCCCGTCTTCAAAGAGGAAGGGAGGGAGGAAGGGCAAGAGAAGAAAAGAGCTGACGCAGCGAAGATTGTAACAAGTAAGGGTAGTTTCACAACTCGGATAGATCATCTACAGATAGATCATCTACAAATAGATCATCTACAGATACATGATCTACAGATATAGATGGATGATTTCCAGATAAATGATCTACATATAGATCATCTCATCATAGATACGTATATGATCTGCAGAATAGATCATCTACAGATATAGCATCTACAGATACTTCGAAGTATATTACCTACAGATAGATAATCTACAGATATACCTGGTATTATCTACAGACAGCCCATCTACAGATAGATCATGATATACGTCATCTGCAGTTCATCACCTGCTGTTGTGAGAGCATTGTGCAGGATCTGGATAGTACAGACCCAACCCAGGAAACATACACTGCGTAAGATCGAGCGGATTATACGGGTCCCACCGGCCAACATGAGCAAAATCACGCAAGACCGGCAATAGATAGATCTGTCGAGGATGTGTCTGTCGATGATCTATCTGTTGATGATATATATGTAGATGATCTATCTGTAGATGATCTATCTCTAGATGAGATATCTGTAGATAATCTATCTGTAGATGGTCTGTCCGAGGTATATAGCTGTGAAAGGTTTACACAAGTAAGGGTTGATTATTAACGAAAAAAAAACACACGACCCGGAGCTTGATCGTGAACACAAGCGAGCGTGGCATTTCGGCGAACCGTGAAAGTTTCCACACCGATCGTGACAATACCGGTACTTCCTCCTTTTGTATCGACTTTCAACCCTGCTGTCGAAGCTGATGATAGGCAAACCTACAAAAGGTACAAACGCTACTGGCGGGCGCAGCAGTACTATACGTACCTCTTGGCTGTAGACGTGCTGCAGACCCAGGAGACGGCGACACGAGGACATGAAGTGACGGCTGTCCCCAAAGCGGTGGAACCCGACCTGATCATTAACGAAACCATCAACAGCAGTGAACGGTCACCAAGATCAGCAACAACGCAATCAACCTGAACATCAGTGGTATCAACATCACCAGCATCAACGCCACCAAGAGTAACAAGGTCAGGAACAACACTTATCAACATGGAACATACAAAATTGACCGAATTGACGGCTGTCCACTAAGAAGCGGTTGAACCCGACCTGACTACCAATACCACCAAGAACACCACCAAGCGGAACACCAACAAAAACACCAACATAAACAGAACACGATCATCAAGATCAGCAACATCAACATCAACATCAGTATCACGCCTCATCTATTGTCGTAATCCCCTCGCGAACACACCCCACCCCTCACTCCCCCAACCCCCAGTCCCCATCTCCTCCCCAGCAACGATGGTATGATCGTAAGGCCCTAGCCTTTTTGGGCGCTTAAAGTTCCCTATCCAGCAGTAGCCCCCACCCCCCCCTTTCCCCAAGATATTCAACACCACACCTAGTCACCCCCACCCCCCCTCCCCCCCTCCCGGTTCCCGTACGTTTTATTTCATTTACATTTTTGTCCATCCCATTTACTATCTTCGCCCTTCTTTTCTCTCTCCCTCTTTAGTCGTTACTCACACCCGGGGTCACAAAGTAGGCCCTTCTCCCCCCTCCCCACTACGGTATACAACGTCCGCAACGCCCCACCTGGTCCGCGCCGAGCATGCCCCTGAGAAGCTCTTGCCTCTGCGGCAGTGCCCGGAACACTTCGCTGGGAGGGAAAGGCGTGTGAAGAAAAAGCCCGATGCGAGCCACCTGCGGGACCCCCCATCGCAGCAGCAGCAAAACGAGAACGATCGAACCGCAACATAAAACACGGAACCGTCAACACAACGAACATAGAACATTGAGCACAAGGCAGCACGAGTTGGCACCTCGCTTGGAGTGCAAAGGTCTGTCGTGTGTGGAGAAACAAGGCGACGCGACCCTTGTGCGGAACCTCGGTACTTATCGTTGAACCAGTGACGACGACCTTACGGCAATACTTCGGTATGAAAACATGAAACCGTGAATAAACATGGAACCGTTACCATGTCGCGCGGAAATATGAAAACATGAAACCGTCAGCACGGAACCATGAAACCGTCGCAAGGAAACATGAAATAGTCAGCACAAAAAACATGAAACCGTCAGCAAGGAAAATGTGAAACCGTTAAGTAGCAAGGAAACGTGAAACCGTTAGCAAGGAAAAATGAAACCGTCTTCAAGCAAACAAGAAATCGCCAGTAAAAAAACACGAAACCGTCAGCAGAGAAACATGAAACCGTCGTAAAATAAAAACCGAAACGCTCAGCGAGTCAACATGAAACCGTAGGCAATACGTGGGCAAGCAGCATGACCTCAACGCCTCACTCAGGGGGGAAGGTGCGAGGAGAAACAGGCTGATGCGCGCCAACTGCGCCCGCGGGTAGAAGCGACAACAGAGACCGTATCATGCGTACGATAAGGCAACACCAAACCGGTGTACAACGCGGCTAAACATGAAATATGAAACCGTCGATAAATAAACATGAAACCGACAACAAGAACACATGAAACCGTCTGCAAGGAAACATGAAACCGTCAGCAAGGAAACATGGAAACGCGGGAACATGAAACCGTCAACAAATATCAGAGACCGTATGATACGCACGGCAAGGCAACACCAAACTGGTGGCGCGGCAACATGAAATGCGAAACCGAAGCCGCCGGCACGGCAAAACAAAACCGCCAGCGAATAAACTGAAACCGTCAGCAAGACCGCATGAAATCGTCAGCAAGGCGACACGAAACCGTTGACGCGGCAACATCAAACCGTCAGCACCGCACCATGCGTCAGCAAGTCAACATACTTTTGATGAATATTAATATTCGTACGAGGTGTTTCGATAATTGATTTTCGATTGTTGGTGTTTCGACATTTGAACAATCGATAAACCATTTTTCGAAATAATATTCAGTACAAGTATAATATTTCGATGACTGATTTTCGACATTTGACAACTCGTTCCTCAACAAGTCCTGTCGAGAAAAGCGAGTGAATTCGCATGAGGTATTTCAAGTTTCACCAGCTAAAGCTTCGATATTAATTTGTTCTTGATGTTCGATATATGATCATTGATGTTTCGTACCTTGACAGTCCTGTCGAGAAAAGCGGGCAATATGGCGAGGTGAAAGCCATGTACCCAGATCATGTCGCCCTCGTGGAAGACCTCCACAACCTGATCAACGCACGCAATACGTATATATACAGAACGACAGAAAAAGCCATCGACTATCATATCGCATATCATATCGAACATTACATCAATAGCGGCAATTCATATCGTACCAGTCACAACCCGACACCCGTGAGCAATAAACACAACAAAAACCAGCCATCCATATTATATCAAAAACCAACATTGGCATCGAACAGCATATATACTATGTATCGTAGGTATCGTTCTTGAATATCAATATAGATATCGTTGCTAGATATCAACATCGATTTCGTTATTGGACATCAATATCGAAATCCTTGATGGATATCGATATCGATATCGTGGAACATTTTCACAACCTCAACTGCGTTCCAGATGAGAGGTCTACTGTACGAATTGAATGTACGCTATATAGCTCGGGAAAATCCCACGTCACGAAGTGTCAATGCAGCCTTGCAACACCATTGGGAACTGCTGGGTAAGGGCCGTGCTTATCGAAACAAGTTTTGTAAAAAAAAAACGCTTTTTTTTCCTTGACTTTCCAAATAAAGGCCAAAAACAGGGAAAAAAAACGGAAATTTAAGGTTTCCAGTTTTTTCGGTACCCTGTTAAATTTCCAGATTCTCCATTTTGTTCTTGCATTTTTTTGGGATATCAAAAACAAAACATGGGAAAAACCGACAAAACTAGCTTGGATAAGCACGGTCATCGCGGCGGCCTAAGCAGAGCCTTCGTTCCATTCCCACTTCCCACAAGCCCCATCCTCGGGGAGGTCCCTATTTCGTGCCTCAGAATGACACCAAAATCGCTACCAACAATGTCACCAAAATATCAACTGCAATCTCAGCGGCACTCTTACCTTATCCCTGAAAGCGCGGTTGACCTCTTTGTACGCCTGCCAGCCGGTGTTGATCGACTCGGCGTCCGGGAGCGAGTTAGGCAGGGCGTCGTAAATCTCCAGCATGCTGTGCATGACCTGCAACACGGCCGCCGTTACCGTTACACGTGAACGTTACCGGTAATGTTACCGTTGACTACGTATTGACTACCGTACCACTAATTACCGCTACCGTTACCATTGATGTTACCGTTGAGTGTCGTTGGTAATACTGTTACATACTGTTACCATTACCATGTACGATACCGTTACACAAGAATGTTACCATAATATTGCCGTTGACTACCGCTAGTACTACCGTTGTCACTACCATTTATCAAGCATGTACGTTACAGTTCCGGCACCAGTACCATCACCAGTACCAGTACCAGTACAACAACCGGTATAAATACCAGTATCAGTACACACCAGTACCAGCACCAGTATAAATGCCAGTATCAGTGTAAGTGTATACCAGTACCAGCACCACAACCAGTATAAATACCAGTATCAGAATCAGTATATACCAGTACCACAACAAGTATTAATACCAGTATCAGTATCAGTATATACCAGTACCAGTACCACAACCAGTACAAAAAATCAGGACCAGTATAAACCAGTACCAGCACCAGTATGATGCCAGCACAACAATAGAACGTTTATCATACCGGCCAGAGCACCCCTTTGCAGTAGCCGTTGTAGCACTTCTCGGCGAGAGCCTCCGACAGGAACACGGGGACGCAATTGAGCTTCAGCAGGGCCTTCACCACCGCCGGCTGCAAAAATTGCAAGCGGGAGTCAGAGAGCCGTTGACAACAGGGCAGTCAAAGAGCCGTTGACAACAAGGGATTCAAAGAGCCGCTGACAACAAGGGAGTCGGAGAGCCGATGCATTCGGAGCGCCCGTTGTCAATAAGGAAGTCAACGCGCCGTTGACAACAAGGGAGTCGGAGAGCCGTTGATATCAAGGGGTTCTGAGAGCTGTTTACAAAGAGGGGTTCAAAGATACGTTGATAACAAGGGAGTCGGACAGCTGTTGACGACCAAGACATCGGAGATCCGTTGACAGCACGGGGTGGGAAACGCCTGGACAACAACGCATTCGGAGATTCATTGACAACCAAGTAATCGGAAAGCCGTTGAACAACAAGGGAGCCGAAAAGCCGGTCCTAACAAAGGAGTTGGAGAGCCGTTTGCGACGAAGAATCCGAAGTGAACGCACGTGCACAACAAAACAAATTACAAAACATTTTAAAGCGAAGTTTCGGCCAAGTCTCCTACCATACCCCGGGTCGGAAACACCTTCCACGGACCAGGGATTCCTCCGCAAAAACAAACGAAAACAACGGGACGCGATGACGCGACGCCAACAATCCAACAAGAAAAAAAAACACAGACAAAAAACAACACATAAACAAACAGGCAAGCAAGCACGCAAACAGGCAAACAGACAAGCAAGCAACCAGGCAAGCAAACAAGCAAACAAGCAAGCAAGCAAGCAAGCAAGCACACATGCACACCGAACACACACAAACACAACAAACAAACAATTACACAACAAAAAAACAAAACAGACAAGAGGCGGCTCAACCAAGGCACGTAACAGCCCAAGCTGCTGATCGAAAACGAAAAAACGCCTCCGTATCACTCTCAAGACTCACCCTGTCCTCCTCTCCAATGTGGTGGTCGCATTTGACAGTTCCCACCCGGACAACCCTAAGCTTCGTCTGCCCAGTCGCGGTAAACAGGTGGGGGGTAGGGTGGGGTGGGGTGTACGTAAGGATAAACTATTTTGAGCTCAACTCGTGGGAGGCGTTATTTACCGTAAGCGATATTCTGGACAACGCCGTGGTCACAGGTGTTGTCCCTCCTCCCCCCCCGGTACAAACATGCCTTCGTTGTCAACACTGGCCATTCGTCGATTCATCAAGTTTTCGCTAACTCACGCTATCGCGCTCTCGGCAACGCCATAAAAGGCGCGACAGAAAGCTATGTTTAGTTTTCGGAACAGAAACCACCGGGTATCGATTCCCCGCCGTTATGCTCGGCAAAGGGTGCTGACCCACTACTACTGTAGAAGTATTTGTCACATGGTACAATGAAACCCGTATATTTAATGTAATCCATAATGCCCATCTGCCCCCCTCTGATCAACCTGATCCGTTTGAAGACATCTTGATAATCCGTCTAATCCACCTGGTCCAATGCCGGTCGCCCCGGTAGAGTAGTGGTCAGCTTCAAAGACTGCTATCATTGGTACCCAAGATCGAATCCCACCGTGGTGAGAGATTTTGTCTTTATTTGAAAAAGTAAAAAGGAACCAATTGCTGAGAGCGCCTTCGTGGCGTGGGTAGGCGGAATCCGACGAAAGTTGACGAGGGAAGAAAGTGCTGAAATCTTCTCGCGATAAAAATGCAAGGCAAGAACCGTAGTGGAGGAGGGAGAAGAGCCTACTTTGTGACCCCGGATCTGAGCCACGACTAGGAAGGAGAGAGAAAGGAAGGGCGAAGATAATAAATGGGATGGAAAAAAAAAAAAAAAAACGTGTACAAAATATCCAATCTGGCCCACCTATTAAACAGCTATTCATACTTCGTATCTGAGCAATCTGATCCATCTTGATCCATTATTCATCACAAACCATGAGGTCCATCTTGCTCATCTGATCGTCACCACTAATCTGATCAACCTGGTCCATCCATTCCATCAGAATTCACCTCCATCTCGTCCATGTAAATCATACAACCCATGCGATACATCCGATTCATCAGATCCTTACTCCAGTGTCAACAATCAATCTGATCAAAACCTGATAATATCGGCTCAATCTAATCCATCTATTTTATCCCATCTCTAGATTGCTGTGTTAATGCTTCAACGTATAACCCATTCAATGCATCAGGTCCACGTAACCCATCTACTTCACACGATCTCTATACTCTATACAGCAGGGATAACCCATCTCATCAGTCAGGCCAATCGAATCAACTAACAAGATGAACAACAATGAATATATGCGTGTGTGTGTTCCCATCTGACCAATCTCATCCATACAATCCACATATACCACATACAGTGTAGGACTCCTAATAAGAAGCAGGCTAACAAGAAGCCAGGCTGGTATCTAGAGGGAAATAATAAATTCGGGAGTCGTTATCTTGAAATTAGTGTAAAAGCACCCTCTCATAATAAGAAATCCATCCTGGACGAGATTTCCTGTTTATCATTACTACTATTATTAATAGTAGGTGTCCTGTACTCTTGTACTCCATATAATCTATTTAACTTATAGACTGCTGCGTCTGATTTCATTGTATACATCGCAACCATCTTATATGCAAATCACTCATCTAAACGGTATAATCCATACCAATACCAGGTACCAGATACCTTTGTATTATTCATGAGACCCATCAAATCCATCTGACCAATCGGACCAACATATAACCTATCCAACCAATCGGATCCATCTAGTGACGGTCGCCCCGGTTGTCTAACTAGTAGCCACGAAGCCTGTAGGCCCGGATGTCGAGGGTTCGATTCTCCCCATGGTGGTTTTTATTCTCGAATGACACCGTCTGTCGAGAGCGCATATTATATATTATAGCGTGGGTAAGCAAAATTCGACGAGAGTTGACGAGGGAAAAAAGTGCTGAAATCTTCTCGCGATAAGAATGCAAGGCAAGAACCGTAGTGGGGGAGGAGGGAGAGGAGCCTACTCTGTGACCCCGGATCTGAGTTACGACTAGGGAGGCAGAAAGACGCAAGTGCGAAGATAATAAATGGGATGAACAAAAAAAAAAAAAAAAAAAAAAACTAACGCATCTGAATCAATTTACCAGTTATAACCCAACTGGTCAAATGCGCGACCAAACTGGCCAATATTCTTCCAACCCACCTGAAGAGCGACGAGCTGTTCGTAGTCCCACTCCGCTGTCCAGCCCTGTGTGCCAAACCCAGCACCTCCCATCGACTCCCCCCCGGCCCCAGCTGATGTGGCTCCAGCGGTTCGCTTTTTCAATATCACCGGTAAGTAAAAGGACGCCACCACCACTCCTCCGGCCCTGTCAACGGTAAAAAAACCGCCATAAAAGAATGAAATACAAAGTGGCCATGCCGTGTGCACAACGGTCACTGAGAGGTCGTGCAACAGTCACACGACGGTCCTACGACCCAGCAGAGAACGATGGAATGCAGGCACTGCGGAGGCGGTGGCTGGATATACTGCTGGTGCTACCGGTACAACTACTATTTCTACCGCTTACTTTTGTTGCTGCCACGGCTTCTTGTATCGCCTCCACTACTGTTGCTACTGGTAGTGCCTGTCGCTACTATTAATACCACTACGGTCACTACTACTACTGCTGCTACTACTACTAATACGTCTACTACCGCTATTGCTACTATTCTTGTTACTGCAGCCATCATTGTTACAATATACTACTGCAGCAACCACCACAACTACTATTAAGTCTACTGCTGCTAATACTGCTGCTAATAGTACCGTTACTACCAATATAGTGTATTACTGCAATACTATTGCAGCAGTAAAATGCTATTGCAGTAGTAAGTCTAATACTGCTACTGCTGCTGCTGCTGCTAATCCTGTTACTGTAGCAACTATTGTCTCAACTACTGCACCTACTAACACTACTAGTGCTACTCCTAATGAACTACTACTGCCACAAAAAACAACTACAACTACTCCGCCACAAAATCGGCGACCGAGTGCCACGTGCGGAAACAACGCGGCAAAATTTCACCACGTCCAACATCTTTCCTCGCTCGCTTGCAATCCGGTCAACCAAACCTCCGGAAATATCTTCAACTCCACCGGCACCGCCACCAGTACGTCTTCCTCGCAACAACAAATCCGACAACAGCAGTACATCGGCTTCGTCACAAGAAAGCTGCCACGAAAAACAACAAAAACCGACAGCACCAACAGCAACACCGCCAACAACACCTCCAACAACACCGTCAACATGACCGCCATAAAAACCGACAACAAGCCGAAAAATCAAAACCGCCACCAATACGCCTTCCTGGTCACAACAAAAACCGGAATCAGCAACCGCCGCCAACACCAACAACACCGACAACAAACACCAAAAACGTAAACACCAACAACACCAACAACAATAACAACACCGACAGCACCACCGACACCAACACTAACCACACCCAGACCACCCTAACCCCAACATCAATAACGCCAACTCCACCACCACCAACACCACGCTCACCTCGGACTCCACGGCCTAGGCGACGCCCTCGCCTTCTCCAACGCCCTGGGCGGCGGCGAGCTCATCGCGTCCGCGCCGAGCCTCAGCCCCAGCCCCAGCCCCGCGCCCTCCCCTTCCTCCGCTTCCAAGGAAGGGGGCCGGCGCAAGGTCAACAATTTTGAGGGGAGTGCCTCCTCCCTCTGCCGCTGATGCCGCTCCATTCGGGTCACCGCCTCGGCCCCGAACTGCAGCGACCGCAGGCCGTCTCCTCCATCCGCTTCTTCGCCCCCATCTCCATCTTCCTCGTCATCATCACCATTCCCATCTTGGCCATGCTTTTTATCCTTTTCACCCTGCCGACCAACATTCTCACCATCCCTACCACCATGTCCATCGCCACGTTTATCATCCTTGCCGGCTCTCCCGACAGCCGCAGCATCAGCGGGGGCCTCCCCTGCGTCGCCAGGGGATGCACCCACACCATCTCCGGGCGCCACCACCCCACGCGACGACAACGCCTCTGGCTGGGTTTCCAAACACGCCGCCGCCGTCGCCGCCGCCTTAGCAGCCCTAAAGCAAGGCGTCTCCAATTTCCTCCCTCCAGCTCCAGCGAAGGGAGCCGCCGCAGGTACCACCGGGTGGGGCCGTCCCGCCTGGACGGGAGCACCATTATAAGCACTGCCAGGGGCGGCATCGCCCGAGGCGGGGGTAAGCTCAGTCGGCGCCAAGTCCCACGGCCGACGATGCCCGGTAGGAGAAGACCCACGCTCAAGACTAGTCGTCATCGTCTCCAGTACAACTCCTCCCTGCTTGCGCTCTCCCTGGAGGTGGTCCTTCGACTCCTTCACCTCGACGCCCGTCGTCGGACGGGAAAGAACATTCCGAGAAAAATCTCCGTGGTGGCCGTGTCCGCGGCCTCCCTCACGCTCTTTCCACTCCGATCCGTCGTTCCGCTGAGGAGGCGGAGGCGGGCGGGGAAGAAGGTTCCGAGAAATTTCTTCGTGGCTCGTACCGTTGTGGCCGTGGCTGTCGAAGTTATCGTCTGCTGTCGGCTCGCGGTCCAGGGAATCCCGGGGGACCTGCGGAGTTTTTGAGGGTCGGGCCACTCGGGCCCGTTCCACGGCTTCCCACCGGTGGAATCTATGGTTATCATGAACAACAAAACGAAGAAAAAAGAGAAACAAAACAAAAGGGTTGGTTTGTTAACAGATGCAGGTACACATAAGGCCTCCACATTACGCAGAAATGGACAAAGCGTGTGGTGTTTTGGTGGAGATAATTAGGTATGCCTGTGTCGGGGATCAGGGTTAAGTGTATATAATTACCAGGTGTAGAAACGAGCATACCCAGTGAGTCGTCGTGGGGAAGCCGTCACGTGTATAGGGCAGCAAAACAAATACTGGTACTGCGATGAACAGATAATTTTGTACATACAAGTTTGTTTGTTTTCTTCCATCGGTATACACGCTTTTTTGTGTAGCTAGTCTTGTCACCACCGGCTTGCTTGAAGCGAACGAGCCAATGCGAGAACACCATCATCATCACCATCATGTCGCACCACCTTGGCAACACTCTCATCAATCGGTATAAAATCGGTCGCAACGCGTCCGTGAAGCATCAAGTACATACCAGGTATGTACCGTATGTACCGTATCCCACTCTCCTCTCGTGGGGAGAGTGGGGAGAGTGCAAACGCCGAGATATGCGTCTATCGAAAAGTTGAGACGATATCCTAAGGCATTTCGAGATACCAAGGCATTTCCAAAGCCACCATTGTGAGTGTACATGCCGTCCATGCCGTAGAGAAAATCGGCTTTGAAAACCGTCCTAGGGGGTGTGATATCTTGATTACAGTATTGATTATGGTATCTATGTATCATGTCGGTGGGTGCGTGCACAAAACCTGGGACCAACGATGGTGTCCCTCCTGAACATGTTTCGTACCTGCCGCCTCTGAACACGCAGTAGCGGTACTCGTAGCCCGCTCCCTTCCCCGGAGGCGATGGAAGGTCTTCCTGCACACGTCACAACAGCAGTCAAGAGATCAAGGGGATCAAGCAGCACAGCGGGAAACCAAAGCAACGAGTAAGACGAGCACGAGCACCGAAAAAAAAAGACCAAAGAGTGTATAGCTGCATACGCATACATTTCTGTTTTCACAGGGGTAAACGGAGGTGCTGGAAAAAAAAAAAAAAAAAAACCGGAAAAGTTCGGACAAAAATTGATAAAATTCCGGGAAAAAAACGAGAAAATTCCGAGAAAATTTCGAACCTTGCTGAACCAGAGGGGGTAGTCGGCGGGAGTCGTGAACAGAGGCAGCGCGCGCTCCGGGTTTCCCTGTCCCAGGAAGGGGGAATCTCCGCACACCATCACCTGCTCCCCTTTACCAACACGGGCGGTTACCTGATCGTTCGATAGAGATATGTTATGGAACAATGTTACAGGTCGCGGGGAGGGGAGGGGAGGGGGGGGGGGGGTTACAGCTTAGTCCAGTAATCCTGACGACGACTTAGGATAGATCTTCTAGCGGTTTTCCGGGAAATTTCGACTCACTGTTAGTATCAGAAGGAATTTCGTGGTCCGCAGTCCGGAATGTTCTCGCAATTTTCTCGCTAGATGCAAAAGCGGCGCAGCCGCGTTTTCCACCCGTTTCTGGCCCGTTTTGGGCCCGGGTCGGTGTCAGGGTTAGGGTTAGGGTTAGGGGTTGGGTTGGGTCTACGTCCGTGCCTCGATTCCCAGCGCCAGAATCGTAATAATCATCCCAACCCCTGGAAGATCTATTCTAAGTCGTTGTCACGGGGACTCGCTTAGTCTCACGTCTCTCGGGGTGTTACGTCGTCATATCGCTCTAAAAATGCACCTGTTGCACCAGTTTATGTGCGCGCGAGTGGTGCGAGCAGCGAGGTAGGGAATGAGGTAGGGAATGATTTCCCGCTACGATGCGATTATTGCAGGCTGTAATGACGCGAGGCTGATTTTGTCATCCTCGAAACTTTGCTCCGTCCCTTTGAAAAGGTTAACGAGGCAACGAGCGGTGACTTTGCACACGGGGTGCGATCGGTTTTCAGCGCTCGCTTTTTCGAGAACGGTCTATAGTCCCTTTGAAAAGGATCACGGCTAAGGGTAAAGAGCGGTGCGTTCGCACCGGGGTGCCATTGTTTTTCGGCGCTTGGTTTTTCAGAACGAGAGAGTTGCGAAATACCGAACAAGGTCTCGTGTTTTCGGAATTATCTGGCAGACAAGAGCCTTCCGAAAAAATAATGTTCGACTTTAGCACCCTCACCGCTATCGATAAAAACGCTCTCGTACATGGCGCTGAAAAACGATCGATAGCACCCCTGTGTGAACTCACACGCTTTACGGTAAAACCGGCGAAAATGAAAAAAAGATAAAAGTCTATTTTCATATTAAAAAGAACATGAAGCGTGGAGGTATATCTGAAGGGGTCATGAAAAACATAGTTGCCCGAGCTATTAAATAGTTGGCACTAGCAACATACTTGCCTTCCTTGGGTCACCCACATTATTAATGGCTTGCCTGCCCCGAGATAATTTTGTGCTTCGAGTATACTACTGCTGTACGAGTATAAGCACAATGTTATGGCAACACACACAAAGTAATGTTTTGCGTTTCGTAGGCTCTGGCGCTCATCCCACACAAAACACAACACAACTACTACGACGGTTGTTGCTGGTAGTGCCGTTGCTGCTGCTGCTACTGCCATTGTCGCTGCCTGTATTGTCTAGTGCTTGTTGTGTGCTGTTGTCTTCACACCACGCTGTTCTTTCGTTACCAGGTACCTGGTATTTGTTTATTTCTACCCAACAACACCTACTGCAGTAGCACTGCGCTGTAGCACATACTGGTCCTTCATCCTAGAGAGACAGACTCTACAGTATAACACTATTAATAACAGAACCCTATTGCAGGAAGAACATTACATAACATACCTGGTACTTATGAAAAGAGAACATTAATACCCCGGACGGATAATCAATACCCACTTCAGGATCTAGATCTTTCAGGGCAGATGATCTGTATGATCTGTATGATCTAGCTCATGTTGCCTGGTGGGAGTCGTACATATAACATACATTATCTACTGTAGGACAGGTTTCCTGGGTTGGATCTGTACTACTGCTGTACTATACAGCAGTTTAGATCCTGTACAACACCTCAGAACGACAGCCTAGGATTTAGATTATCTACCTGTAGATGATCTACATGTAGGTGATCTATATGATCTGTAGATGATATGTATGATTTGTAAATGATGTATCTGTCCGACGTATGCAACAGTATTATCACACCAAAGGAACAGTAACATAACACCGGACGAACAGATTCCTCGTAAGCGTGTTCCTTTCCGCCTCTTGATCCTTTGGCGACGTGAAGCACGAAAATAATCTAATCAGCATCATGCCGCGACCGCAGCAGTGTTTTACAACTCCTGTTTCTCATTTTAGGGTGCTTAGTTCCGGTATGTACATACTACTGGATGGAGGGGAGGGTAGTTCCCCAGTTATTCGACGCTACGATTGAGGGTCACTAACTGCTGTATGCGATACGAAAGAAATTCCAATACAATATTTCGGGCTGCGTACGACGTACGTAGTCCTCTTCAGTTTTGCGTCAACCATACTACATAGTATTTATATTAATAGTCTTAAACGTCGAATAACAGGTGGTTTCTATCTGACTGCCTGTGTCATTCCCTATCCCAACATCGCCTCAATAGTCAATAATGGGTGCTTACAAATACGTTTGATCCGTGCTGAAGCTACGTGTGATCCGTGCTGAAGCGGTCACTACTGCTGTTGTTGTTTTCGTGCCGTTCCGCCACTCCCCAGACCCACCCACGTTTTGGGAACAAATCACTTGGACTTAAAGTGTTGGACTTACAGTGTTGGACTTAGTGTTGAACTTAGTGTTGGACTTTACTGTAGTGTTGCGCTTAGTGCTGGGCTTAGTGCAGGGAAAATTCTTAAATGGCAACAGGGTTAAAAAAAGCACGGCTCTTCGCCAGGCATGACCCTCCATACACCTGTTATTAACATACCTAATGATTGGGTCAAAAAGTGTTCGAAATCTCATGGGTCGGGTCGGGTCGGGTCGGGTCGGGTCGGGTCGGGTCGTCGGGTCGGGTCGGGCGGGTTGCGTCGGTGCGGGCGTTCAAGCTCTCACCGATCGGGTCGGGTCGGGAGGTTTCAAGCTCTCACGGATCGGGTCGTCGGATCGGGCCATCCTTACTCAGCCGACCCGAAGTGACCCGCGAGGATCGACCCGACCCTTGAACAGCCCTACCTACAAAAAAAAAAAAAAGTCACTCTGGCCGGCAATATAAGGAACGTTTTACACTCTTGTATAATATATACACGCAATCAAGCAATACCAAGGCTGTGAATTGACGAATTGACCTACTACAAGTTGCCGATCAAGTATGAGTTGGCTGGGCGTCAGGTACTACAGTATATATATATATACAATGGTTGGTTGCGTGCGGAATTTTTCGGGGCTATTTTTTGTTGTATCGGACCGGCGCGTTTCTGGCTCGAAAAATAAGTTTTTATTGATACATTACTGAAAGACTGAATGGAGTCAATTATCATATAATCGTTGGCTCCCATCTCCAATTAACCCATTCAGAACTGCAAAACTTATCCGACACTATTTCCAAGTAGTTTGTTCGTAAATATGTGGGACCAGTTAATAAGGGGTTAACCCCTGAAGAACTGGTCCCACGATTTGGGGACATAACTACTTGGAATTAGTGTGGGGTAAGTTTTTCAGTTCTGAATGGGTTAAGCATGAATAATTACTGTAGCCGCGATGCCACTTAAGTAATAGCAGTGCTACAGATTACACCAGAGCCAGCAAGCCTCTCCATCCAGACAACAATACCGGAGGACCTAAATAGTAAATACCTGGTAGTAAATGAAAAAATAGGGAATACGTAGCTTGTTGTCGGTACCGTGCGTCCTATCTACTATTATGGCACCCCGTCATATCAGATTCAAATAACAAATATTAAACATAGTGGATGTCGTTTGCCTTCATATCCCACTAGTAACGGTTCTATGATATGTATGACTATTATACCACTCCGAAAAGAGAGAAGGACCCCACGCTGTTATTACTCAATGTGTTATTCCCATACAACAGCAGCACAGCGGTTGTTCTCCTTTTCGGAGTTATTATTTGAAGCAGGTTGTTCCCATACAAGAGCAGCACAGCAGCAGCAGTATGGACTACCAAGCGGATGAACCGCGCGCACTGCAACCAGGTCACCCAGGCGAGCCGTGTGCTGGGACTGAACCAGCCAGGCTGAAATATACTCATAGATCCATCTACTCCTCACAGCAGATTTATATTCTCGTAAAAATGTTGTACTCATCACAGACCACACTACTACGTACCCGGTAGTAGTTTTTGTGCAGTACCGTATTAATGTTCTCAGCGTTACTGGTACAAAAGCAGCAGGATGATATGATACATGACCAAAATCAATCGAGCGAAATCGCCATCTTCCTTGATGTTTCACGTACATTCAAGGGAAAAAAAACAAAAATAGGTATACCTGTGCCTTCTGAGACATGCATACGTAGGTACACTACTGCTGCTCATCCTTGGTGATGGGGGGGATTTTGTATATTTGGAGCCGGACGGACTATACTGCTGTGGGGTGCTGCTGAACAACTGAATGTCGTTGGGAAAGGAAGCACGGAAAGACCACGACAACGACCACAACAACGTAACGTTTCACAACAACAACCATAACACTCAAACAACAACCAACGAACGTTTCGCAACGACTGCCAAAGAGAACAACAACAACAACAACAACAACAACAACAGCAACAACAAAGTGCTTGTTTGTTGATCAGGGTATCAGGTATCAGAGTCAGCGCGCAGCACTTTTTCGCTTTTTTCTTTTCTCTTTTTTTTTTTTTTTTTCTCTTACATGCACCTGAATTGCTAGCAGGGTAGGTCTTGCCTGTCATATATGGCATTGCATTGTCTGCTCTGCTTACTGCACTGAGCGTAGTATCCCTGTGTCGTAGTTTTGTGACCACAGAACTGGTAC
Organism: Saccharina japonica; assembly: GCA_008828725.1. Taxonomy (NCBI): domain Eukaryota; class Phaeophyceae; order Laminariales; family Laminariaceae; genus Saccharina; species Saccharina japonica. The sequence goes on from MEHQ01002735.1 coordinate 86,956, forward strand.
CTTTTTAGGATGATGAATCGGCACGGACACTGGGTGTGCTGGATGTCGACGGGTAGAAAGGAAGGTTTAATGTGAAGAACACACACACACCGACTGAACGCGCGTCAGCAGCAACTGACCCTTTTCCCCCATTCAATTCGCCTACGAGAACTTAAGTTGGGGTTTCAGACAACAGGAAAAACAACGAAAACAAAAGCGTGCCGCTACACTATTAATACTATTAGTAGTGCCGCAAGTTTCGATATATCGAAATATCGAACTTTCAACATATCGTATCATATCAGTATTGGATACTGTATCGAAAGTTTCGATATATCGGAATATCGAACTTTCGATATATGATATATCGGAATATCGAACGTGTTTTACCCTGTGTTTTTCACGCTGACTGTGAACGAAAGCTCATGGTATAATATAAAATACCGGAGCCGTGTCGATTAGTTTTTTTTGCTTATCGGTGTCACACCGAACTCTATTATCGTTCGATACCCAGCACTAACCTTTATAAACACTGCTGTAACAGCAAAAAGACTCCTCCTACAGTATCATATGCTCAAAACGTCCGTTTGCGACAGGCAGACATGGTAAGAGTCGCTGGTGGTGTGCTGTGTCGTTGGTAATGTTATGTGCGGGGCAAAAGAGCCGCACAAATATAGCAAGCAGCGGCCGAAACGGCGATGCCTGCGCCCCGACGACAATTCGAGACACCTGCAGCTCCCACCAGAGAGAAGGGATCAAGGGGGAAACGATCGCCTGGTGTCATGATGCAACAACATAATATGAATATATATATATATATCAGCTCTGAGATCAATGATATCGCCGAAAATCAATTTTGCACGCAAGTGCGTGAGACTTCGATCGCGCGTACTCCGGGTTTTGTGTGACCTCATGAAGAATAGATATGTATCGCATGGAGGAGTCACATGGTCGTCATACGTACCTGGAACGTGTGTTTTTGGCACGGTACCCGGTGAACTCGCTCCTGGCACCGGCTGGAGTCTTGCGTCTCTTCAAGATGATTTTTCGGGGTAGCGGCGAGACTCTGAACCAGGGCCTCTTCGTTTGGAAACCCGTGACATGAGTATACATGAGTATCAACGTGAAATTTCAACAAAATGAAACACGCCTCTTGGCTGCAAAACTCGTGGGCTGCACCCCGCGGCTTTAAAATAGCAACAGTCAAGCGAGGTGCGCGCTATATGTTATATGCCTTGCATGAAACACGATCAAGATTAAGCAGATACTATAAATTAGGAATATAGTCTCTCCGCAAGATCTAGATAATGAAATCGGGATTTGACTTATGTTAATGTTACCAACACTGCTGTCCGATGTACGCAAGGGTTTCCACGATGGGCGTTCGCGTTCTTGTCTTCTTGCAGGACGGTTCATTCGGCGTGGATGAGGGTGTTCGATGTTCGACCGCTGGTCATCACCGGGCCTGGGTTTGGTTTCACTCAGGAGTGGTCATGTTGACTGAGAGACTGATTTGTGGCTCCATGATTCCCAAGTTATCCCAAATTCTCAAAATAAATACGACTTCGTACGTAGTATATACGAGGATGTATACAGCAGTAGTTTAGTATATATACCAGGTATGCGAATAGAAACAGCAGTGTGCATGTTTTGTTTCGTTTCAGGATTTCGGAATTCGGATTTCAGCAGGGACGTAACATACGGTAAAATATATCAACAGCAGAACTCGTAAGTAATCTCTGGCCATACATTTCTGCGAACACTAGTGCTGCACTCGTAGGTATACACCAGGTATTTCTTGTTTGAGGTGTATAATACAAATGTGCTTCAGTTATGGTGTGTACTGTTTTGTAACAAAGACATTTACACATATATATCATATCAGTATAATTTCCCTTTTCCGTGAGGCTGGCTGGGTTAATTATTTCACTCCAGAGCTATAATATTGGAGTCTGTCGTGTGCCGAGATGGCCACAGACGAGATTTTTGGAGGTGAGGTATTGGGAGAATAACAACCCACAGCAACACGAATCCAACTATTAATACCAGCTAAAATGCCTGCGTAGTGGGCGACTTACAGCCAGCCAACTGACGAATAACGTACCACCAAAGGGTGTACTTATGCCATGCATGACCGTGTGCGTAGTCGTAAGAGGGGGGAAGGGGGGTCGAAAAACGTGATAATTACAGCGCCGGGGGGGGGGGGGGGGCACACGTGCCCAAGAGGAACAGATAACTGCTGCACGAGCGAGGCAACACGAAAAAAGAGAGAGACACCGGCATAGGGTGGAAACAAAGGGAGAAACAAGGCAAAAAAAGCAAGAAAGAAGACACGAGAGAGGAAAAGAGAAAAATAGTTCTCAAGGCAAGCTCAAGGCGATGGTAACAACAAGTTCCCGTCTCTGCTATAAAAACTGATACGGGGACCATGTCACACCTTCTGCCATCTCATTCCCACTCTAAAAACAAAACGGTGTCAAGAGTCGATACTACCTCTGCCGCGCCCCCCCCAGTGAACACATCAACGGAAACAAATAATAGAATTCAAGGACTAGTCGAGCCGATATCTGGCCACACGATCTATCATTCGTTTCTGCATTCGTCGACAGCTGTATCAGTACGGCCGCCCTGCCCCCCCCCCCTCTCCTGGTCGCCTCTCTTGGCGTCCTCAGCTGTATGCTCGTAGCCAGCTCCTCTCCGCTTCGGCCCTGTGCCACCTCGCCATGAAATGGTCCGCCGCCTCGCCAACCCCCCGATACCACACCCCCCTCTTTTTATGCCGCCCTCGGCCATAGTACCGTCTCTGCTCCGAACAGTAAAGGGGAGCTTTCTGTGGAGCCCTCTGTGCTCGAAAAACCCTGAGGTCATCTGCTAGACATTGTGCCCAGTTCTTTTCTGGTCGGCCAGGCCCCGGGTTCGTCCCACCGGCGATCGTCCCAAACATCACCCGCCTGGTCAGCCGCTCATTGGTCGTGCGCTGTACGCCCCCCGCAAAGAGGAGGCGTCGTTTGCGGATGGTCGTCTCAACGCTCTCGCATTGTGCCTTCTTGAGAGCCTTGGCGTACGACATGAGATGGTCGGTGCGTTGTCGGCGCTGGAAACCAATGAGCCGTAGGAGGAATTTGTGGTGTGCCGTTCGGAGCTCAGCGAAGTGCTCCTGGCCAAGGGTCCACGTCACACACCCGTACAGCAGTGTCTCCATCACCTCGGCCTTTAGCATGCGCACCTTTAGAGTGAACGGGGCATCCTCCATATCGTACAGCTCCCGCTTGAACCGATTGTAGCATGCCCATGCGAGTCGGATGCGTCGTTTGATCTCTGGCATAGTAGTGTAGATGGAAAACTCGCTTTCGCTCTCAAGAAGAAATCATGGCTACCAAAACTACTAAAAGCATGCCAGTAGCGGTCGTTAGTGTTGGATATCGGATATTGATGTCGGATATCGATATCGGAATGGAGTTCCATACGATACCGATCAACAAAAAAACTATTCGATACGAGCTCGATATATTGATACATTCATAAAAAACACGGGGATGCCAGGGGATGGATGGCAAAACACGTTCGATACGATATGTATCGAAACCCGATATTTCGATATATCGAAACTCTGTCGAAACGATATCCAACACTATTTAGTAGCGGTCGTCTTTTTTTAGAGGGAGCGCGCAGCGGTAAGGCTATTCTTGCTCTACGAATACTTGTCGGAGTACCCCTTGCGTTGTACGAAGTATTATACGGAAGCCCATGGGTAGGACTTCTACCTATTATCATACCTCAGCACGCCTGGCTACTTCGTGCGACAGGTGTAGCCGTAGTCGTCACGTCTCTTCGCCATTGCGGGCATGTGCGAAGCCACAGGCGGGCGTCAGCCCTTCGCGGCGAAGCCCCCCTTGTACTACAAGTAGACCAGGTAAGTAAGTATTAAGAGTGGTGGTACAAAGTACAGGGAGGGCGCCCAACCGTATCCGTGGGGTAGGAAAGCAATACTGTGTGTGTTGTCTTTCTACTCAACCACATCAGTACACCCAGTGCCTGTCCTGATTCCTAATCCTAGAGAGATACAAATTATGTGGTCAGACTGAAACAGATAAAAAACAAAACAAAATTAACGCAAAATAATGGGTAAAGCAAGTGAGATGCTAACGTACCGGGTACGAGAACACAACGACACGAGCCGACCAAAAAATAAGAACAAAAAGACAAATAAAAAACGAATTATGAAAAAAAACATACAGAATACAAATGACGCAGGGAGACAGAAGCGCCAGAAGCGCCCCTAGACGAAAAGCACACGTGCCCAAGAGGAACAGATAACTGCTGCACGAGCGAGGCAACACGAAAAAAGAGAGAGACACCGGCATAGGGTGGAAACAAAGGGAGAAACAAGGCAAAAAAAGCAAGAAAGAAGACACGAGAGAGGAAAAGAGAAAAATAGTTCTCAAGGCAAGCTCAAGGCGATGGTAACAACAAGTTCCCGTCTCTGCTATAAAAACTGATACGGGGACCATGTCACACCTTCTGCCATCTCATTCCCACTCTAAAAACAAAACGGTGTCAAGAGTCGATACTACCTCTGCCGCGCCCCCCCCAGTGAACACATCAACGGAAACAAATAATAGAATTCAAGGACTAGTCGAGCCGATATCTGGCCACACGATCTATCATTTCGTTTCTGCATTCGTCGACAGCTGTATCACGTACGGCCGCCCCTGCCCCCCCCCCCTCTCCTGGTCGCCTCTCTTGGCGTCCTCAGCTGTATGCCGTAGCCAGCTCCTCTCCGCTTCGGCCCTGTGCCACCTCGCCATGAAATGGTCCGCCGCCTCGCCAACCCCCCGATACCACACCCCCCTCTTTTTTGCCGCCCTCGGCCATAGTACCGTCTCTGCTCCGAACAGTAAAGGGGAGCTTTCTGTGGAGCCCTCTGTCGCTCGAAAAACCCTGAGGTCATCTGCTAGACATTGTGCCCAGTTCTTTTCTGGTCGGCCAGGCCCCGGGTTCGTCCCACCGGCGATCGTCCCAAACATCACCCGCCTGGTCAGCCGCTCATTGGTCGTGCGCTGTACGCCCCCCGCAAAGAGGAGGCGTCGTTTGCGGATGGTCGTCTCAACGCTCTCGCATTGTGCCTTCTTGAGAGCCTTGGCGTACGACATGAGATGGTCGGTGCGTTGTCGGCGCTGGAAACCAATGAGCCGTAGGAGGAATTTGTGGTGTGCCGTTCGGAGCTCAGCGAAGTGCTCCTGGCCAATTCATTTCAGAACTTGTTTTATTTTGTCTTTTTTGTTCTTATTTTTTGGTTCGGCTCGTGTCGCTGTGTTCTCGTACCCGATACGTTACGCATCTCACTTGCTTTACCCATTAATTTGCGTTTATTTTGTTTTGGTTTTTCTCTGTTTCACAGTCTGTGACCACAGAATTTGTATCTCTCTAGGATTGGGAATCAGGACAGGCACTGGGTGTACTGATGTGGTTGAGTAGAAAGAACGGGTTTAATGTGAAGACAACAACAACAACAACAACTACTGTCTGACCCAAAAACTAGAGTAGAGGCCCCTTCCAAGAGGGCTGAAGCCTTTCTTGTATATACTTGATTTTAAAGGGGTGTTGCGGCCGTCCAGCCCACGTACACCAATCGACGACAGAGTTACACATATTCCGCAGGGCGAGTTCCTGAGTAGCTACTGTATACCTGGTATACTTTATTTTTTTTAATATACCTGTACAGCAAAGTCAATAGCACTGGAACGCTGTGCTGATGTGCTGTTTTCGTCAAACGTAACTATTAATAAGGACTAAGAAAACACGACCGAACGTTTGAGATATGCGGCTATGCGGCCTCATCAACGTTCTAAAAGTACTGGTAAACACATATCATATGATCGTACCTGTATCATACATACCTGGCACGTGTTTGTACCATCACATCAGGGTGCAGTGCGTGTGGCGTACAGCTCGTTAGAACGTCGACAAGCAAATCGACAAATCAACATAATCCAGCTGCCGGCTTTGCTTTGTATGATAGTAACTTAGTGTTGGATATCGATATCGGAATCGAGTGCGATACGATACCGATAAACAAAAAAATCGAATCGATACGACTTCGATATTTGATATCATACATCGACGCTTTCGTTGAGTGTCAGCATAAAACGATAAAAATATAAAATAAAATAAAACAGGGGGATGCCAGGGGATGGAGGGCAAAACACGTCCAATATTCCGATATTCCGATATATCGAAAGTTCAATATTTCGATGTACTGCTGTATCGAAACTTTGGATATATCCAACGCGAATTGTTGTGTACCTGGTATATGGTAACTGGCCATCATCAATCATCATACTGCTGTAAGTGTGGTCAATGCTGCAGCACATAATGAGCAGTACGTAATAAGCATGATTTTTTTCGGCACTTTTTCCCTGCGAACGAAATCTGAAGCTTCATGCTGGCTTTCGCCGTACATCCCACCGATACCTCCAGCAGTATGGTGTGATACGGTACGACGGTACGAGTACCCCGTAGAGCTGCTGGGTAATCGTAGAAGCGTTCGTAGGGGGCCATACATATTCTGCGGATGGAACCTCTATTAATACTTTAGTACTACAGCAGTATACGCGTATAAAAGGCTACCATCAATCGATGGTGCTGATGAGGATGACGATGGTGATGTGATTTAGGATTCGAAAGGGAGGCCTTGGTACTGTTGTAATGCCACAACAGCACACACCAGGCCTCGGTAAGAGAGGAGGATGACTCCTATTAATACCTGGTATCAAAAAGGTAAAGGTTCGCAAGAAAGCGAGACCACTTGTTTAATACCGGTTTCGTTGTGCCTGCTGCTGCTGCTGCTCGTACGAGTAAAAGGCCAAGGCTTCTGTTATCACGAGATGCAAACACCTGACGGGATTGCCAACGTAGGAGTACGAGTATCTACTCCCAAGAACCCTATGATCAATATCAAAAGCAGTCTACAGGTAGAGATTATGTTCTTGACGAGATTTATCAAAACAATTATCGAAACAGCCGGATCCATGATGCACTACTATGCAAGGAGACGGCTTTACCGGCCTATACAGGGTTAGTATACTCGCACAAGGAGTATCGCACAGCAGCAGGAGCATCACCAATCACAATCAAGAATCAAGATGATCTTGATCGGTAGGGCATCAAAAATCAAAACATAACAACTTTCGTCCCGCAGGCCGACGAGCGCACGTTGAGAAAAATGAAAAACAGACTTGATGAGACAACACGCCGCTTCTTGATTTTCTTTGCACCATGTGGCACCCTGCCTTTTCTGTCCTTTCTGTCCGCCTCTGCAACCAACCCCCCGGAACCATGTAGCGCGCCGCTGCTCGCCCCCCCCAGATGGTATAGCAGGGGGGGGGGGCTAAGAGCAAGCCTGGGGTTGTGCTGCACGCAAGGCTACCAACCGATGGTGCTGTCCTCGCGCTGACCTCACCAGTAGCCGGCGGCTGGTCTGGTGAATTTGATTAGAAAGTTATAACAAAGTTAGAATATCAAATCAAACAGCGATTCTTCTGTTCGTCTCTGTTGACTATTACTGGACACCTCGTACCTTGAAGGATACCGTGCCCACGCCGGATCCGGCCATGCTCCCAGAGGTGGGCTGCACCGTTGCCGTATGTCCTTTTTTCCCTCGGCAGACTTGAACGTAGATGCACCTCCCGTCGTACGCAAGGCTTGCCTCGCCTCTTGATCTCTTGCGTCGCCTTTTGTGGATGCTCTCTTCGTCTGCTAGTTTATACTCTCGGAGTATATAAAAAAACTCGTAGAAAACTCGACCCCCGAGCTATTCCAAGTTCAACGTGGGCAAAACGTGGTTGCGCATGCCCCGTGCTCTAGCCTCTTCTCTCGCGGGCCACCGTATTCGAAAGCAGTGCTCGGAACCAACGCGTGCTGTGCTCGCGATTCTGGATCCAGGGCTTGGGCAGGGGCTGTGTCCAGCCAACTTGCGGTTGAGTCCACAAGCGATTCCGGAAAACATTCCACTGAGGGGGTTTCGTTGTCGAAAGAGGGATGTCTTAAACATCCCCGTTATTGTTTAGACCGTTTTTCTTGAAAAAATGAAACTGCCATCCCGTCTCGTCTCGCTGTGGCCCGTTGTGCGTATCCTCGACGTATCCATACGTATCGGATCTTTCAAGATATTTGTCATTCGAATGTTTGGATCTGGGGAGGACGAGGGTGGCAGCAGATCACGTGAAATCACGTGCGTGAAGGTGGGATCATGCGTCTCGTATGGACACAAAGGGACACAGGACACGGGGGCAGCAGAGAAGAAGCCAGATAAATACCTGTATACGTTTTCGAACAGCAGACCACAAGGCAGGAAACCGGCCAGGAATGGCCAAAGTTTGGGCAGGTATAAAGGGGAAAAGGGGCTGGCGCGGTTCACACACCGCAAAGAAGCAAAACGACAAAAAAAGCACAACGGAGCGGTGGCACACAGCACAGAGAGACGAGGCGGGAAAAGTCACCACATCATTAGCACTACATACAGCAGCACGGAGACCAAGAAGGCATTTAGAAAGCAGGACAAAACAACAAGCTTTGGTGAGTACAGATGAAGAAGAAACGCACTCCTTGCTGACGCACCACGCAAAGTCGTCGTGTTCATTGAAGTAACACTCAATCAAGCAGCATTGCAACTACCTTACAGCAGCACGTATACGATAAGTCTCGATTGTCACACAGGCGGGTCTCGTACTGCCGTATCAATAGAGTTCAGAGCCTCTGCTTTACCGCTGCTTGACAATGTACTGCTGCTGTTGTTGTACCAAGGCTGTACCTGTCCATAATAAATAATTGCAATACGTACTCATCCAAGCCCTCCGTATAATATACTGCTGCTGCTGTACTGGCGTACCCGGTACTATACTTCGCGTACGAGCGCAGTGCACAATCTGCAAGGCGCGAGTACTGCTACTACTACTGCTGCTGTATACGCGTACAGTAGTACGAATTGGTAGCAGTGAAAATGGACATGCGGTTCTCCAAAAAAAGCCAAAAAAAGCGCGTTCGTTGTGGCCATCACTGGTTGAGGAGCTCTGAAGCCCTGATCGTGAGATCATGATGCACCCAACCAAGAGCACTTTCAAAGCACGTCTGTCTGTCTTGTCTATCTTTCGCCTGGGGCAACGCAGAAGCCGTACCTATAGACTACTCGTACCTGGTACGTACGATATTATTGCTGCTGCTGTTGTAGTACCTGGCATAATATCACAAAGACTGGTCGAACAATCGCGGGGCGTTGTGGTGACCACGAACTTGAGAGCAGTCTGTACACTTTATGTGCACGAGGTGTATACCAGGTACTTGGAAGTATTATATGTGTACACACACCCAGGGTGGGCAGCAGCGTGCATGCAGTCTGTGTAGAGTGTAGAGTACCACCAGTGCTGTGCCTGTAGTCTGGACCATACTAAACCGTCCGTCGTGTATCCTTACAGACGTATGATGCGTACGTGTACGTACGTACGCAGTGCATAGATAGAGAAGGAGAGAGAGGTGGTTGCGCTTGAAAGTATTAGTATTCCATCTGCAAGAAAGAAGAAGGAAGGGCCGTTGGGGCGAGAGTTACTGCACCCCCCCCTCATGTTGAACTCTTGCGAGCGCTCCCACGCATACATCAACAATATTGGTACCAGTACTTACCGTTACTAAATCTGCAGCGCGCCCCAGGTGCATTATTTTCTGGAATGGTTGTTTGGACCATACACAACACTCTCCTCACGACTCTCCACGTTGAAATATCTCCGGCGTCCAGTCTGTTTCCAAAACGCAGGCAGTACGCATACTGTACATACACACACCCCTACATACGTGTTATATGAACATTTGAGATGATTCTCCTACTTCCTGTTATCGTATACCGGGTTGTTGTTGTTGTTGTTGTTGTTGTCTTCACATTAAACCCGTTCTTTCTACTCAACCACATCATCAGTACACCCAGTGCCTGTCCTGATTCCCAATCCTAGAGAGATACAAATTCTGTGGTCACAGACTGTTGTTGTTGTTGTTGTTGTTGTCTTCACATTAAACCCGTTCTTTCTACTCAACCACATCAGTACACCCAGTGTCTGTCCTGATTCCCAATCCTAGAGAGATACAAATTCTGTGGTCACAGACTGTGAAACAGAGAAAACCCAAAACAAAATAAACGCAAATTAATGGGTAAAGCAAGTGAGATGCGTAACGTACCGGGTACGAGAACACAGCGACACGAGCCGAACCAAAAAATAATAACAAAAAAAGACAAAATAAAAATCAAGTTCTGAAATGAAACAGAATACAAATGACGCAGGGAGACAGAAGCGCCCCTAGACGAAAAGCACACGTGCCCAAGAGGAACAGATAACTGCTGCACGAGCGAGGCAACACGAAAAAAGAGAGAGACACCGGCATAGGGTGGAAACAAAGGGAGAAACAAGGCAAAAAAAGCAAGAAAGAAGACACGAGAGAGGAAAAGAGAAAAATAGTTCTCAAGGCAAGCTCAAGGCGATGGTAACAACAAGTTCCCGTCTCTGCTATAAAAACTGATACGGGGACCATGTCACACCTTCTGCCATCTCATTCCCACTCTAAAAACAAAACGGTGTCAAGAGTCGATACTTCCTCTGCCGCGCCCCCCCCAGTGAACACATCAACGGAAACAAATAATAGAATTCAAGGACTACTGTGAAACAGAGAAACACCAAAACAAAATAAACGCAAATTAATGGGTAAAGCAAGTGAGATGCGTAACGTACCGGGTACGAGAACACAGCGACACGAGCCGAACCAAAAAATAATAACAAAAAAGACAAAATAAAACAAGTTCTGAAATGAAACAGAATACAAATGACGCAGGGAGACAGAAGCGCCCCTAGACGAAAAGCACACGTGCCCAAGAGGAACAGATAACTGCTGCACGGGCGAGGCAACACGAAAAAAGAGAGAGACACCGGCATAGGGTGGAAACAAAGGGAGAAACAAGGCAAAAAAAGCAAGAAAGAAGACACGAGAGAGGAAAAGAGAAAAATAGTTCTCAAGGCAAGCTCAAGGCGATGGTAACAACAAGTTCCCGTCTCTGCTATAAAAACTGATACGGGGACCATGTCACACCTTCTGCCATCTCATTCCCACTCTAAAAACAAAACGGTGTCAAGAGTCGATACTACCTCTGCCGCGCCCCCCCCAGTGAACACATCAACGGAAACAAATAATAGAATTCAGGGACTAGTCGAGCCGATATCTGGCCACACGATCTACCATTTCGTTTCTGCATTCGTCGACAGCTGTATCAGTACGGCCGCCCCCCCTCTCCTGGTCGCCTCTCTTGGCGTCCTCAGCTGTATGCCGTAGCCAGCTCCTCTCCGCTTCGGCCCTGTGCCACCTCGCCATGAAATGGTCCGCCGCCTCGCCAACCCCCCGATACCACACCCCCCTCTTTTTAGCCGCCCTCGGCCATAGTACCGTCTCTGCTCCGAACAGTAAAGGGGAGCTTTCTGTGGAGCCCTCTGTCGCTCGAAAAACCCTGAGGTCATCTGCTAGACATTGTGCCCAGTTCTTTTCTGGTCGGCCAGGCCCCGGGTTCGTCCCACCGGCGATCGTCCCAAACATCACCCGCCTGGTCAGCCGCTCATTGGTCGTGCCCTGTACGCCCCCCGCAAAGAGGAGGCGTCGTTTGCGGATGGTCGTCTCAACGCTCTCGCATTGTGCCTTCTTGAGAGCCTTGGCGTACGACATGAGATGGTCGGTGCGTTGTCGGCGCTGGAAACCAATGAGCCGTACGTAGGAGGAATTTGTGGTGTGCCGTTCGGAGCTCAGCGAAGTGCTCCTGGCCAAGGGTCCACGTCACACACCCGTACAGCAGTGTCTCCATCACCTCGGCCTTTAGCATGCGCACCTTTAGAGTGAACGGGGCATCCTCCATATCGTACAGCTCCCGCTTGAACCGATTGTAGCATGCCCATGCGAGTCGGATGCGTCGTTTGATCTCTGGCATAATGTCCGCGTTTGCGACGATAAGACCGCCAAGGTACAAAAACCGGGTATATAATAGATACCAGGTACGTAGATAAAGAGTACCTTTCTATTAGGGATGTATATCAACTCTCTTTCGGGGTTGATTTGATTGTTGATTAATTTGTACAAATCGTGTTGATTTAATCATGATTAGTTGATTAATATCAACACAATCAACCACACGATGATGTGATGAATTATCATGATTATCGGTTGATTATTGATGGTTTTCACGGTTTCATCACAAATCACCTCTTTTTTATTAAAAAATAATCAACTAATTAATCATGATTAATTTCAACAATCAACTAATCATTGATTAGTTCATTTGTGGCAATGTGCGTCGCAGGAACATTTTTTTTACGGTTACTTAACAAAACGCCCCTTTTTTGTTCAAATTTAATCAACTAATCATGATTATGTTCAATAATCAACTAATCATGACTACTTGATTTATAATCAACAATCAACAAGAATTAATCACATCACGTGATTAAAAATAATCACCAAAAATAATCATAATCAACACGTGATTATGAGTTGATGTACATCCCTGCTACTGTCTATACATTCAATTTGATGGGAATTGAAACGATCTTCGTGTTGATACCAGTTGATCCCATGCATCCACCGGATCTACAGATATCACCACCGAAATACTGCGACTGCCGTACACAGCAGCAGGTGTACGTACGTCCAAACGAGACCCCATCGTGCCTCCTGACTCCTGACTATTGACAGGACATCCACCAATGAGTCCCGCCAGAGGAACAGGCATGGAGTATACTATAACCCTTATTACTATTAATATAACGAGTACTATGTACCACACCAGGAACTTACATATACTACGTACTACTATGGGCAACGCAAAGCTAGCGCCACGGGCGGAGCCGTGGCTGTACCGCTAGTACTGTACAAAACAACTGCTGCTGCAGTGCTGCGCCGAAAGCTGGTAATAATGCAGAGCTGTCCTGTGCCACCCCTCTGCCCTTCGTGTGTTTGCGTGCGCCTTTCTTAGTTTATCATTTAGGGTCTCGGTAAGCGCTGTCGACCGCGATGAGGCACTGCTATGAATAGCACCTTTTTTGCGTATACATATAATATGCCCCCTCGCCGCTCGCCATCATCAGCAACTTACAGTAGTAACTTGCAGTCACTACGCGTACGCCGTATGCCACAGGCCACAGGCCACAGGCGGGTTCCACAACAGTAGTAATAATCGTGTTTTTCTTTCGTTTTGTTTGTTTTGTGCCGTGGGAAGATCAACAAATAAACGCATTCGAAGTTACGAAAGCATGTACTGCCACAAGCGGAAGAGACTGATTTTCAATGTTTAGGGGTTAGACAGTGTTAGATGTTAGATTGCCCCACGGGCTGGCCGGTCGAGACGTTGCCGGGTTCAACGTTGAGTTCGTACGTAGTGGGCGTCGATTAATTGCCCTCTGCCCCCCCGATGCTGGACAAGTGGACAGCATTCATTCGTATGTGGATAGCTATAATATGTATCAATGGTCCGAAAGGGAGATCGAGAGATATAATAACATAATAATTTAATAAAACCATGAACGCACGCATATGAAACGCGAGCGACGTTGTTGCGTGTTATATTAATATAGTGTGGGGGGGGCGAGATCTGCCTGCGTTTTTCGGCCGCGAAATAAAAAGCATGCACGTGTGTCACACTCACTCACTCACTCACTCACTCACTCACTCACTCACTCACTCACTCACTCACTCACTCACTCATACATATGTATCATATCATATGTACAGCAGTAAGCGTAGTGCGCGACAGATGTTAAGAATCTCTTATTTTAAGCCAGACTGGAATTCTTATATGTAAGGCTGGATATGTTCCACAAAAAAAAACAGTATCTTTTAGTTTTTCCCAAAATATCAGCCTCAAATTCTTAATTATCAGATTCTTAACATCTGTCGCGCACTACTACTCCTTGTGTACGTAGCCAAGATGTATACGTAATACGTAGTTGTTTTCGTATTCGGTGCTTGTTGTTGTTGTTGTCTTCACACTATACCCGTTATTTCTACTCAACCACATCAGTACACCCAGTCCAGTGTGTTTCCTAATCCTAGAGAGAGTAGAAGAAACAGCTATTGAGGCTTTAGGGAGTGTACTCGATATTCATGCATGGCCGTAGTCGTATATATGAGACAATAGACTTCGCATCCCTACGTCGTACAAGTATAATCCGGGAGACGGAGCATGACGGGTTTTCACCGACCAGACAGACATTGCTAGCACCAAGCGCGAAGCGCCGTGAGGTGTTCGGCGCGTCGCATGAAGGGTGAGCTACATCCTACTAATAACCTCTTGTAAGCCGGACTTGCATACTCTCTTAGAGGTTGTGTAATCTTCACGGCACCGCCTTGTGCAGCAACCACAATACTTCGAAGTAGGTATTACACGAGTATACGACCGTGCGCAGTACCACTCAGCACCCATACTCGTATATTGTACCAAAATTAGAGTTAATTATTTGTTTTCTGAATTCGGGGAGACGACCCATCCAGTTATCCACCAATCAATATAATATCGTATGGAAAGGGCGAGGAGGATACATCAGTATGTATATAGTTCCATCGTAACATATAGTTGTAAGGTAGGTTGTTCGTGGTATAATTAATTTATTTAGCGAATGAGGGAGAAGAATATGGATGGCACAGCTTCAATGGGTTAATTTCGTTTCCGGTTTGTGCAAAAACGACCCCCGGGAATGGTAATTACTGTATGTAGCTAAATCCCCTATAGATGTCTTCGGAATCGTCTGAAACTTAAACTTTCAGGGCTGACTACTTTACGAGACATCCCGACGGGGACGCGTGCTACGGTAGAGGTAGCACTTTTTGGCTGAATCGTTTTCTGAACGGTCGGGCTCCTTAACTTAACCCAAATTCGTCGGACTTTCATTTTTGTGACGAATAATGTTTCAGAGTATACTTCGGTCAGGATATTTCTCATCGGGCAGCACTTTTATTTTCCTCCAAAATCATTTTTGTCGGTGAGGTATGACGCTCTTTAAGTGAGGAGCTCAGAAAAATCGTGGTACACCTCTATCGTAGCATGCGTCCGGGGGGGTGTAATAAATAGGACCTGCGGTACAGACAAACGCCTATTATGTACGATATTTGTCCCTATTTTTACCAACAATATTTGGTCCTATTTACTATGGTCCTCCGTAATAATACTACAGTACATACTGATGTATTTATAACAGCGATTTGAGCTCACAGCTGTTGTTTTTTTTTTTTTTTAATATATAACAGCGATTTACCGCGATTGCGAAGTTAAAAGTGAAAAATCACTCAGTTCCGCGCCAGCTATATATATTAAGGTAGGGGTGGAGGAAAATTACTATATACTATATACTGCTGTAGTTAATGGCTTCAACTCGTAGATAGTGCGGAATAATTAGATTTGCCAAAAGAGAGACGCAACAAATATTTGCCGAAAAAACATCAGGAATCTACGTAGTATTTTTTTTTTATTGTATATTTGCAAAACAGTAATACCCGAGGTGCCAGGTATGAACTTCGTAATACCTAGCAGTGGCGAAGTGTCGTGCAAACCCCCGGTTTATTTTTCACAGATAAGACACACGCTCCCTGAATTCTACAGCCTCAAATTGTGTTATCATAAACAGGACGTACCTCCTGCATGAGGACATATAAAACCCGTACAGAGTAGTATCATACGCGCGATCGAAGTACCACACTCAGCTTGCAAAGATGAGCTTCGACGGAATCCTCGATCTGACTATTTTTCACAAAAATGCAACACTAATAATAGAATAGTAATAGAATGGGGTATAGGGGTGGATGGAATTAAGTAATTAATTAAATGACGTCAGCTATCGTGTGGATTAATTCATTTAGAGAAAAGAGGGAGACGGCATGGCCGTCGCTTCGAAAGTCACGTTTTCGCCCGGCCCGAGCTTTCCTCGTATCATGCTCGTATGGGAGGGAATTCTCAAGCGATTCCCACCGTCAGTTTTGTTGTGATTGAAACTCTGAGTGCGGCTGCCCCCCCCCCCCCTATAAACCGGCTTATCGGCTGCCAGAGTCGATAGGCGAGGAGCTTAAAAACAAGAACAGGAATGCGGCGAAAAGATATACAGAGACAACCCGAAGCGTTTTTTTTTTTTCCAGCTCATTTTTCAACCTCGTTTTTAGGCACTACTTCATAGCGAATTAAAACACACACAAACACACACACAAAAAAAGTCATGTATCACGCAGCCTGCAAAGTTGAGTATCAACCACTCGATAGGTCAAAGATCATAGCCGACGTATTTGCAGCAAGCTTTGTTGCATAAAACAATCGAGGTGGGAGTCCATGGAACGATAGAGGTATAAGGTATAAGGTATACCTTTTTTTGGCATAAACGTTTTCTGAACGATCGGGCTCCTAAACCCCTTAAGAACTGGTCCCACGAAATTGGAAACAAGCTATTACGGAGGACCACTGTAAATAGGACCAATTTTTGTTAGTAAAAATAGTAAAATGTATAGGTTTTTGTGCATATCGTAGGTCCTATTTACTATGGATTTACTATGGTCCCCCGTAATACTTGGAATTAGTGTGGGATAAGTTTTGCAGCTCTGAACGGGTATGTATCGATCCACAAAATTGAGGAGGTTTACCTCAACCAAAAACAGATTTTTGGGGGGGGGGAAAGTACTATATAAAAAAATAATAAAAAAAAACGAAAAAAAACAGCTGTGAGATCGAGGATTTCGTCGAAGCTCATCTTTGCTATCATAGCTGAGTGTAATACTTCGATCGCGCGTACTTACGGGTTTTATATGTCCTTATGCAGGATGTACATCCCGTATGAGGGGGACACAATATGAGGCTGTAAACTTAAGGACATGTGGCGATACACCCGATCAACAATCCCATGCCCCGAGCCAAAAATGAGAAATATTGGAACACAAGTCTTAGAATGAAAGTCCGACGATTTTGGAAGAATAGATGTTCCTCGATCGGAGGTATCGATCCACGAAACAAAGAATCGAAATCAGCCTTGACAGGCTCGTAAAACAGACGATATCATAAGGGAATTGGTATTTAGGGGCGAGGTACCCCGCACATAAACCCCGATTTTCTTGGATCTTCGATATCTTGAAACTGCCGATGCTGTTTTTGATTAATTTTTTTTTGGTCATCGACGGCTGTCACAAATGACCATATTTGGTCTCCTCTTCGCGAAAAATGCATGAACATTAGTAGTCATTAGTAGTCCGTCTTGCCCATGGGAATTGCTGAGAGCGCCTTCGTGGCGTGGGTAGGCGGAATCCGACGCAAGTCGACGAGGGAAGAAAGTGCTGAAATCTTCTCGCGATAAAAATGCAAGGCAAGAACCGTAGTGGGGGAGGAGGGAGAAGAGCCTACTTTGTGACCCCGGATCTGAGTTACGACTAGGAAGGAGAGAGAAAGGAAGGGCGAAGATAATAAATGGGATGGAAAAAAAAAAAAAAAAAATGGGGGAGGTGGGTGAAAATGTGACGGGTCCCCCTCGTCCACTTCCCCCTTCCCCACCTCCCCCGTCTCCTATTCTAGCTGATGTACGCGGCTGACCTGCCCCCTACTCTGGCAGCAGGCAACCTCAACAGCACGATTGTTTACAGTTTGAATTTTGACTGTGAGGGAAGTACATCTCTTACAATACAAAACCCAATCATTTCGATTATCAGTCTCATCGGAAAGGCCGTTCTCGATTAGGAAAATCGGCTGTTTACTGCTGGTATACGACAGTACTGGACACCTCATAAGAACCAGGAACAACAAAATCCAGGCTGGATTTCTTATTTTAATAACGGACGCGTTTTACACTTAACTTACAGCATAATGACTCCCGAATTTTCTTATGTTCCCCGTAACATCTCAGCCTGACTTTCTTTCTTATATGTGCTCGTTTTCTTCATAGGTGCCCTGTACTCTGCATACTGCCGTATAACCTGGCGAAGGCATGGACCGCTTAGCCGCGTTAAAAAACCCCGGCGACCCTCTGCACGGCACGGCCGAAAACCCGGTGGCGCTAATCTTAGACTCCACCCCGCGCGCACAGCTGTGCGCGTGGCTCAGAGCGCCGCTCGAACACGCCGCGGCTGAGGGAAACGGCGACCTCGTCATGCTGCTGCTGCTGGCGGCCGCGGGGGGCGACGCTTTCGTCCGGCGACATCTTCACGCTATTCTCGACCGCCCCTCGCTTATCGCGGCAGCCCAGGGAGACAACGGGGCGTTTGTGTCGGCGGCCTTGCTCGCGAGTGCTTCCGTGCCCACCGGGGAAGAAGGGGTTTCTGATTTTTTTGGCGGCGGCGATGGTGGCGATGATGGCAACGTTACCGCTGTCACCGGAGGAGGAGGGGCCGGCGTGGTGAGCGAGACCAGAAGCGGTAGCGGCAGTCGCAGCGGCATCGACAGCGGCATCGACAGTGGCATCGACAGCGGCGGTAGCAGCGGTAGCGATAGCAGCAGCAGCGATAGAAGCAGCAGCGATAGCAGCAGCAGCGATAGCATCAGCAGCGATAGCATCAGCAGCGATAGCATCAGCAGCGATAGCATCAGCGGCAGCAGCGACTGCAGCGATAACTCCAGTGGCAGCAGCAGCAGCAGCAGCAGCAGCAGCAGCAGCAGCAGCAGCGATTGCCGAAGTCCCCTGCACTTCGCGGCGTCCGGAGGCCACGTTTCGGCGGTAAAGGCGCTGGTGCGGGCGGGCGCAGACATAGACGCTCTGGACGAGGAAGGCTGCTCAGCGCTGCACCTGGCGGTGTTTCGAGGCTTCGACAAGGTGGTGGAAGAGCTGGTATCCGCCGGAGCTAACGTAGACACCAGCGACTCCGAGGGGGAAACTCCTTTGCACACCGCATGCGGCCACGGCAGCCTGGAGATGGTGAGGGCGCTCCTGAGAGACTCACGGGGACAGGCGCTCTCCGCTGCCAAGGGGAACAGAGGCGTGCATCTGGAGATGTCTCCACTCCATCGAGCCTCCCTCGGGGGGCACTGCGAGGTCATGCGAGAGCTGCTCGAGCACGGGTCCGATCTGGACTCGCTCGCGGACAACGGGCGAACGCCTCTACACGCTGTGAGTATTTCTTGCGCGCGAAGAGAAATGGTTGCTAACTTATTCTAAGGGTCGTTCTTATCGGAGCCATAAATTTCCAAAAATTCAGAAAATTCCAGTATTTGTTTTCGCGCAATTTTCTATATTTCCATTTTTTTCATTTTTTTGTTTCCATTTATTGGATCGTGAAGCCTTCCAAACGTTTTGCCCTCTGAAGAATTTCCAAGATTTCCAAGATTTCTGTTTTTTCTGGACAAATATATTGGAAATTATGGGGAAAAGCTGCTCGATAAGAACGACCCTAAACCCCGAGTTAGCATCGAACGAGTGTTTTGGCCCCTGTGATTCATTTCCTGCTTTTACTTCATTTTTTCTTCCTGGTTTCAGTTGTCTTTTTTTTTCGATTTTCCTGGTTTTGTTTTATTCCTTAAAATAGGAATGCTAGTTTTGGAGTAAGAGCATTCCTGATTGTTCGCCCTCTGCCAAAATTTCCTGATTTAAGAACTACGAAGGTCTTATTATTACTGACTTTTTCGTTCAAGAAAAAAAAAAGGGAAATCACGACAAAAAACGTTATTTGATAGTAACTGCCCTTACCCACGACCGCCTACACATGAGAGCATGCCCCTCTAACTTGAGGTCATGTCCAACCTGCACACATACCTACGTAGCTTCATGGAAGCACAAAGAACCCGCACAAAACTTTTGCAGATAAGAGGTTCGACGAAATCCTCGACGATCTCACGATCACAGCTCCTATGGTACATATAGCCGAGGTGTCTTCCTGGTATATAAAATAACATGTAGGGGGCCCTTTGAAGTCGAGCGGTAGGTGAAGCTTGAGATCTACCTGTAGGGGGAGACGGGTTTATCCGTGTCGTCCAACCGAAAATCTCTAAAACTTTCCTCACGTTAATATTCATAATTAGAATTTGCTCGTTTTTGCACTGTTTTTTTTTTTTTTTCCCTCTTTTGTTTTTGCAGGCGGCCATGTCCGGCAGCGCCGACGCGGTACGCTTCCTGCTGGAGCGGAACCCTTCCAGCCTGGAGGCCAAAGACCAAGAGGGAAGAACCGCGCTCCACCTCGCCTCCGGCCACAGGCTAGGCTCCGACGGCACCCTGACCGCACTGCTCGCTGTCGGAGCCGACATGGAGTCCAAAACAGCCCTCGGCGAGACTTCGCTCCTCAAGGCGTGCAAAGCTCTGCGGGTGTCCGCGGTGCGTATCTTGCTTCGCTGGGGCGCGGACGAGGAGGCCATAGACGCGGACGGACGCAACGCCACGGCCATGGTATCGCAGCTTCTTCAGTCGCAACACCCGGGAATGTTCCGCGACATGCTCCAGACGATTCTGAGAGTGTTGGGGGGCGCTGCGGCGGACAGGGCGTGGTTCCGCCGGGGGTGGTTGCTGATGGTGCGCTCAGCGTATTCCCGCCAAGAGGGTTTCCACTGGAAGGAAGGCGGTGGTGGCGATGAACACGGAAGATTTCCATGCTGCCGAGAGGGTTTCCACCAGAAGGAAGGCGGTGGTGGCGGTGATACCGGAAGGTTTCCATGCTGCGGAGACGTGTTCCAACCCAAGGACGGTGGCGGACGTCGAAAAGGTTTCCAAGGAACAGAAGGCGTTGGTGGTGGTTCTGGGCGATCGCTATCCCGCCGAGAAAGTTGCCATGCCACAGAAGGTGGGCTCGATGGTTGCGGTGGTTGTGGACGGTCATCGTTCGGCCGAGAGGGTTTCCCCCACACAAAAGGCGGTAACGATTGCGCAACCCCGGGTACCAGCAAGTGGACGCGGTATCCACCTCGCGAGCTTGTTGGTGTCACGGCCGACCGCGCGAACAACAACAGCGCGGGGAGGAATACGAAGGTGGGAAAAGAGGGTGCTGCGGTCTTGGTCCACCCGCGGGGCAACCACACCGAGAATGCCCGGTGCCGCGCGAGGACTCGTCGGACAATGCTTGAGCCGGGGCGATCGTTGGAGCGGGCCTGCGGCGGCGGAGTGCGCCTTGGGGACGGAGCTTTTCATTCGATGGTGGTGCGTGCCATTGGGGTGGAGGAAGACGGGGTTTTCAGGAGCATCGTGGCGTTCCTCTGAAATGTGTGTTGGGCGGTTACACGTTGAACGGTTGCACGTTTGACGGTTACACGTTTGACGGGTGCACGTTTGACAGTTACACGTTCGGCCGTTACACGTTTGACGGTTGTACATTCGACGGCTGACTGTTACACGTTGTCGGTTACGAGTTTGTGGGTTATGCGAAGCATACGCGTTTGACGGTTACACGTTTGACGGTTACGCGTCTGTTGGTTACGCATTTGTCGGTTACGAGTTTGTCGATCACGCGTTTGTCGGATACGACTGGATATTTGCATCTGATTACTAACTGTGCTTTTCGTCAAATGCTTATTCCCAGGGGTCGTGGGATTGTGTGTCAAGATTCGTGTGTATGCCTTGCCCTTTTGGCGTAACTAGTCCGTTGTATGTATATGTGGATTGGATTTCTCGCGTCGTTGGACGTTCTAGTTACGGTATGGTTTTTAGAAATATAGACGACTCGCCCAGGGGATGGGAATATCCGATTGCAGCAAGGCAGACTATTTTTTGTACGGTACAGGGAGGGAGGTTCCTTTGGGGCGAACATGTTCTGAACATTCCCTGAAACAAGTTCTTCTTCAAGGGGCCCCCTCTCCTCATGGAGGGACCTACCCAAAACCATTTGCAATACCTTTGATGATTTGCAATCCCTTCTACGGTGTGTAACCCCTTTTGTAATTTTCATTTGCTCTCGTTGTTATATGCCCAAAAGGATTTTCGCAAAATCCGTCTTTTGCGTTTTACGTTTTGCTTTCGGGGTTTTAAGGAGGGGCGAGGGCATTTTTTCGCAAGGAAGAGTCTGTTTTTTGGTGAGGTACCATAGAGTTTCCTCATGTTGAGAATCTGATAAAAATACTGCGGGCCCCGATACGGGGTGCGTTGCAGGCATCTCGAAAGGGGTACGTACACAGCAGTGCCTTTTTTTTTGCGCCGTCTAAATATTTTCAGGAAGGGAGTTACACTTTGGGCCTGTTGGTTTTTCGTTTTCTTGCTTTGTGGGTTCGCTTGGCTTTCTTCTTCTTTCGGGTGGTGTTAACCCCTTTAGGACTGGAGTCCCGTTTTGGGGACAAATTACTTATAATTTGAGTGGTTTGTCCCCCAAACGGGGACTGCAGTCCTAAAAGGGTTAATGAGCGATCGACGTTGAAGCTACGTACTGTAGTCCAATAGTCTACTATGGTCCAATAGTCTACTGTGTTCCAATATGTGTCGTTGAAGCTTCTGTAGTCCAATGGGCTACTGTATATTACGATAGGCTACTGTGTATTACGATAGGCTACTGTGGTCCAATACATTTCCTGCTTGGTTTTCCCTTTGAGAATGGCTTTCTTCTTTCGGGGTGGAGTGTTTCTGAGTTATCAATGTTGAAGCTCATGCTGCATGCACCTTGTGTCCGATGGCGAACACGAAACTAATACTGGTACGTAGTACGTATAGTAACGCAGTATATCAATAGCAATTTATTTTGTAAAATGGGTGGGCAATACTGCAGCAGCAGCAGTCTGGATATATTATATAAGGCGAATACCAGGTATGTATATGTATAATAGTATCGTATGCTGATGGTCCCGTCTCGTATTCGGAGTATCGTAGATGTTGATCGTCCGTGCCCTTTGGAATACAGTGTATTTTCTTGTAGAGGGTGTTTTTGGTGGGGATTCTGGTACGGACAGCTGTTGTGCCATAAATACGTGGTTTTCGTACACGGAAGTATGTATAACGTTGCATAAAAATGACATCGGCTCGAATGTAGAGGCTAAAAACCGTCACTTTGCGTCACGATCGTACGAAGTATTATATATTTGTTTCCTTGTTTTTTTGTGCTTGTTTTTTCTTCTTTTTCATGTCGTCGTCGTCGTCGTCGTTTTTTTTTTCTCCTTGTTTGGCTGTTTTTTCTTCGTTCTTTTTCTTCGTTTTTTTCTTTGTTTTCGTTTTCGTCTTCTTATTTGGCTGTTTTTTCTTTGTTGCCCCCCCCCCCCTCCTGTTTTTGTCCGTCTCGAAGGGATGCGTGGTCAATGGTCAAATGACTAAGGCAAGTGACAAATCAGTACGCCCTCCCCCCCCCCCCCCCCGTTTTTTGTTGTGTTTTGTTCTCTCCCCTTGTTTGTCTGTTTTTTCTTCCTTTTTGGCTTCGTTTTTCGTTTTCGTTTCGTTTTCGTGTTCTCCTCTTGTTTTGCTGGTTTCCGATGTGCTCTTTCCCGCCCACGGTTAACTGGCATCTGACTCGTTAAGTCTCCTGTTGTTTTGTGATTCATGCAAACCATGCTGTGTTTTTCTTTGCTTCTCAGTTTGCGACGAAGGAACTTGTATCATCGCCTGTGTTTTTCTTTGCTTCTCAGTTTGCGACGAAGGAACTTGTATCATCGGCTGTGTTTTCCTTTGCTTCTCAGTTTGCGACGAAGGAACTTGTATCATCGGCTGTGTTTTTCTTTGCTTCTCGGTTTGCGACGAAGGAACTTGTGTCATCGTTTGTCAGGACAGACCGAGCCTGGGGCTGGTACTACGAATTTGGGAGTGTAAAGATCGGTTTAGCCCCTTAAGAACTGGTCCGACGATTTGGGGAAAAACTACTTGGAATTAGTGTGGGACATTTTTTTTCAGTTCTGCATCGTTTAATGTGAAAAGACGTGTGCTACTATAGAAGATATCTCTTTCTGGCCAAACCGAGTCTTACTTATCCCCAGCCGATGAGCCATTCACTACTGTAATCGAATAGACTTCTCCCACGGTATACGTACCATAAACGGGTATCAGTTAGTGTTTGCCTTCTGGGCCAATGTTTTCTGTCTGACTATTAGTATACTCCTCAACTATCGGTTAGCATGATGCTCTTACTTACTATAGTGCGCATGCAACTGTTGGTCGGGTTGAGATTACAAAGCTCTCCGAAGTTCATGTTTCGGGTGAGATGACGATGATGGGCTTCTCACGTGACAAGATTAGATTATATGGCGCCACCCCTATCGTCCCAATCATTTTTTTTTAAAGTCGGTTTTTGGGTTAAAGGTGGTTAAAGGTGCCCCCATTTTTTACAAAAAAAGTCGACGCGGGAGTTCCACGTGAGAGGAGAGGGCGTTACGACACCGGGGGTAACATATCCGCTAGAAAACGTCAGTTATCATTTTACTTGGTTTATTCTTCGGCGGTTGTAGATGTTATGCTCAGTACGTTGTGTACCTGGTATAAAATACGAGAGATTTCCAGCTACCAGCACTATAATTTCGTAATAGAACTCCGGCGTCCCATAGAACACATATACGCGTTTGTTTTTGTATTCCCTCTTGGTTTTGTTTGTTTCTGTCTGGGAATGTTAATGCGTATGAGCGATGGACGGTGAAGTTCATGCTGCACATTGTCAGACGGCAACCGTACCAACGCACGCCTCGGACAGATCATCTACAGATAGATCATGATCTACTGTAGATCGTCTATGTATGTACTGTACTGTAGTTCCTCACCTGCCATTGTGACAGGTTGTGCAAGATCATAGCACAGGTCCAACCCAGGAAACATGTACTAAATGATGCAGGTTGAGCTAGATCCTACAGATCATACAGATCATACAGATCGCTCTGAAATTTCTAGATCATGAAGAAGGAATCGATGCTCTGTCCGAGGTATGCTGACACAATAGCGTAATCTTGACGAAAGGGCGGGCGTCAGGAGGAGGAGGAGGAGGAGGGCAGCTTTCTTCCGGAACAGGGACCACACTCGACGAAATAATCGCGGCAATCAAGCTGCGGCGCTTGCTGATTAAGAATCCCGAACGTATAACAAACTTGAAGGAAGAGTCAACCTTATCCCACGTCCCCACCTCATCTGGCTGTCGGTTAATTTAGGCCAAAGTATTTATGTTGGCGCGGTGCACTCTGCCTGCGAGTGGAACATTAGTTAGTTTATTTAGTAGATAGCGGGCGATCCGTAACGGCGGCGATGGCGGCGCAGGCTGGCGAAACTCGTAACAAGAAAGGAGCCTCAAAATACCTCTGCACATTTTTTAGGCAGCATGGCCGCAGAGGACAGCGCTATAGTACTAGCATTTCGTCCGGCAGGATGTTTCTGGGAATTTTCCAGGTCACTATTATTAGTGGTGTGGTCAGGTTTGGGGTTAGGGTTAGGGTTAGGATTAGGGGTTCTAAGCCCGTACATTGATCCAAGATGTTACCGGACGATTTGTTAATAGTTCTCGGACAGCGTCTCGGCCATGGACGATCGCCGCTGTTGGAGTGGCACGAGGCCCACGACGAAACAGATACCGTCGAAGTCAAGTAAGTGTAGAATCCGTCGATTTTCGAGCCCGTGAATGTAAGATTGAGTGCAGTATGTGGGCTCCACCAACAAAAAACGCCCGAGCAAGCCACAAGAAACGCCTGAGCAAGCCATAACAAACGCCTGATCAAGCCTTAGAAAGCCGTATGGTGACACCATATAATATGAACAACGTTGGAACATCTACGCTATTACCAGGTATTGCATATCAGTATGATTTAGTGTATCGCTCGCCGCTAATCATGATCTCGTCCTTCAATGTGTGTCCTTCGAGGGCGGTCGCTTATTATTAACAGCTGGACGCCTTCGGGAATTTCGTTCGATGTCTCCTTCGAGAGCGGCCGGTCAGCTGAAAAGCTTGTCGACAAAATAACCGACGGTTGTTTCTTTCTCTATTGTTGGTGTTGTTGTGGTTGCAGTAACATCCCAACACCGGTCCCGACCGACCGACCCGTTGGCCGACCGACGACGTATTTCCTATCAGATTACTGCTGTTGTCGGTGCCGATTATCGGCGAATTAATGGTCGCACTGTACATCGTGGTACGGTGCGCGCGGCCACCGCCGCATTTCCTTTGAGATACAGCCTTTACGGGTAGTATCCATAGTAGCTCCCTAAGGAAGGCACGCGCGTGTGTCCGAATTCTCAACGTAAAGAGATGTGCCATTCGCGCGCAGGGCGGCGGTGATGCTTTTTTGGCTTGCAGGGCTGCGCGCTTTTCCTGGTGGCGTGATTTATGTGTAAGACACCACAAGCTCGCCGTTCTTCCTGCTCGCTGTTATATACCTGGTACTGTATAGACATGAGCCCGGAAAGGAAGTACATCTATCTGCGTGCTTTACAGAGTAAAGCGCAGTACGAGTATAGTGCGGTGCAATGCCACACGGTATAGGGGTGGTTGGTGCCTTGTGGGGGTGGCGCCTTATTTTCCGATCTCCTGACATGAGGGGAGCTCAACATCTCACCCGAAACTTCGAAGGGTTTTTGTTGGCGCAACCCGCTCGACATTTCTTCCTCTGGGCTTGTCCCAAAACAAAGCTACCTTTGGCAAAAGTATCCTACTCTAGGTAACGTAACCGGTACAGTAGTTGGCTCACTTTGAGGAGCTCTATCGGCCACAAACTGTCTATTAATAGGTAGCCAAAATAGGCAATCCCTTCCATATAATACAGGACATCTACTGTAATAAGAAACAGGAAATCTGTTTCAGGCTGGATTTCTTATTTGAGAAAGATTGCTTTCTACATCGTTTTTTTTCTCTTCATCCCATTTATTATCTTCGCCCTCCCTTTCTCTCTCTTTCCTAGTCGTAACTCAGATCCGGGGTCACAAAAGTAGGCTCCTCTCCCTCCTCCCCCACTACGGTTCGTGCCTTGCATTTTTATCGCGAGGGGACTTCAGCTTTTTCTTCCCTCGTGATGCGTGCTACGATAGATATATGCGGCTTAGGACTTAAGTATTGAACGTAAAGAGGGCATATTGGGAAGAAGGAGGGAGCAAGGACAACAATGGAGTATTGTGGATAAATCTTGGCGGGAAGCAGACATAGAAGGGTGTTAGACTGTACGCATAGGTTTCCTTGGTTTCCGTGGTCTTCTGCTTTTGGGAGTTTTATGAGTGATCAACGCTGAAGATCATGCTACACATTGTCGGATGGCAAAGATAATACTAATAGATACAGCACTTTTTGGCTGAAATGGTTTCTGAATGATCTATTAAAAGCTCCTTAACCCAAACTCGGCGCACTGTCCTTTTTTTGTTGCAATCTTGTTCCTTGTATAGTTAGGCCATGGCATTGTCAATCGGATATGTAGCAGTTTTACAGTAGTTTCCTCCCTTAATGATCACTTTGGAGTGAGGTGTAGAGCTCTTCAAGTAACCACCCTTCCAAGGCAAAAACATGGTGCACGTCTATCGTAGCATGCGTCTCGTCGACTTGCGTCGAATTGTGCCTACCCACGCTACAAGGCGCTCTCAGCAGTTGATGCCGTGTTTTATCTTATTTTTGCAAATAAACTCAAAAGTCAGACCCAAGTGAGATTCGAACTCCGGACATCAACTCGTAGAAGCGTTCGAGGTTACCTCTACCAATAGACAATCGGGGCGACCTAAATTCAAAATAACGACTCCCGAATTTCATATTTATACTCTAAACCTCAGCCTGGCTTCCTTATTTTTAGCTTGTTTCTTATTAGGTGTCCTGCTTTTGCTGTACACGTACGAGATGCCCTCCTGTTGCACGGTGCACGGCCACAACGGCGGCACATCTCGGCACGAGGCGTCTAGG
This sequence comes from Saccharina japonica, assembly GCA_008828725.1. Classification (NCBI taxonomy): domain Eukaryota; class Phaeophyceae; order Laminariales; family Laminariaceae; genus Saccharina; species Saccharina japonica. Next base: position 114,703 of record MEHQ01002735.1, read on the forward strand.
AGAGCAAAACGCCATAGATCGCGAAACGTCAAAGGGGAGAACGTTTCGCCCCTCGGGCATATTATACGTTCATTGTAACGTTTCACATCTTCAGCACAGCTACCCTCGTATAATACGTGTGAACAAGTACCAGCTGAGTACTGCCATTATTATTGTAGTACGACGTACGCGTACGTACTACTGTACGTACTCGTACAGGGTTTCCTTCTGATGATGGCCAGGATATGATACGAGATACGAGTGCTGTACGAACTGACTATACGTAGCCAATATCGTGCCCGCGTTCAATCGACTTTTGGAGCATCTCCTTCTTCGTAGACTTCTGCGCACAACAAGCAGCGCCCGTGCGCTTAAAGCTGCTGATGCTGTCAAGACGTGGTATTAGTGCGTCGTCGTGTCATGGTTGTTGTGCTGCGTGATCTGTCGCCTGTCGCTGATCTGTGGGATCGTGGGATCCCATCGTGGGACCATATCCTGGAGGACTCCAGTCATGATTGGCTCAAAGCAACAGTCCTGAGAATCGATCTGATTGGTCGATTTTGGCGAGGCCTCTGATTGGCTGAAACCAACCTAAAAAATGAGGGCTCGGGCCGAGCGGCGAGGTGCTGTGTGCTGCTGTGCGAGTTTCTGTCTACCCCTCTGTGGTTGCACAAGACGCCATGCGAGTGCGAGGCCTTGTACTGCTGCTAGGAGCTACGGCAGAGGCCTTCGTGCCGACGCCTTCCAGAATCCTGCGAAGCTCTTGCTTGCTCGAGGCGACGAGCAAGCACAGCAACCTCAAGTCCTTTTCGCGACCCATCTCTTCCCCTCGCCCTGCTGCTGCCTCCCGAGAGCGGGGATGGGTTGGCTCGTTCCGGTGAGGCCCCTGTTAGTGGGCTCATGTGCCCTGAGGTAGCACCATAACAGTGCGCGAAGTTTGCAGCACGACCTGTCCGTCGTGGAAAGCGCCTGTCTCGAGGGGGGTGTTGGTACAACAGTACGCGAGAGGTCTATAGCGTAGCTTTGCTGTTCTATCATGTGTAATTGCAAGGCACACGATTCATGAACGAAAGAAGGCACACCCTCCCGTTGAGCCGCCACGACAAGCAACAATTGCTGCCGTCTCGCTGCACCACCACATATCGTAGCTCTCATCGTGTAGAAGCCACATATATTATACATTTGGTGCACGCCCAGCTGGTTCCGAAAGAACGCAATTCGGTGGCCTCACCTATACGATACCGCGATGCCTGCCGCCTCGAAAAAATGGCAAAATCGGAAGACCTCGAGAATGCGCCGCCTCCCGTCTCCGCACACCCACGTTTCGAGCCCAAACTAGTACTTGGAGTTATTACGAGTACGAGTCACAGAGTGAGTTTTTTTTCAGATAACACGAGTACCGGTACGAGATACTCTGGCACACTGCTGCTGCTGCTGTGCGTGCACCGGTATGTGCATGTACCGTTGTCTGTGGTATTGTCAGGTATCGTAACATGGTACTACTGCTTGCTGGAGTAGACTCGTAGTCTGAAGCAGTATGTACTCCTGATACTACTCTTGTAGACTGTAGACAGGGCACCTGTACGGTACGTACAGCCTGCTGGCCCACGGGAAGGATTTCTTGCTTGGGAAAGAGGGCACAGCAGCAGTAGTAGTGCGGCCAGTATAAGGCAGCACGAATAAGGCGTCCGCTCGATATAAGGCGGTCAAAATCGGCCGTCATGATCGGACAATTGCACCCACATGATGTACGTCGTAAATGCATAAAAGTGGCCACTCGATAGAAGGCGGTCAAAATCTCGGACCACTATACCGCCTTGTATATATACGTAGCCCCCACTACTACGTACTGCTGAATTCTACGAGTACATCAGTACACTAACTTCAGTACATCGGCTTCCGAACGTCTCGTGGTTCTTGTAAGTCCAAGCCTGCCTTTTTTTGCAGTACGAGTTCATGTGTAGTTATCGTGTTCTTTGTCCTGTCCTGCTGCTGTACTTCGTATGTATCACACTCCCTACAGGGGAAGCTCGTGCGTGCGCGTCATGACGACTTCCCCTGCACCATCACCACCTGAGCCCCCGCAAAGCCCCCTTGCTGGCCTACATTACTGCTATTCCGGGGGGGCTAATGTAGTAAGAAAATTAACCAGAAACCACGATGGCACTCAAAAGCCATGTATCTCCCTATGATTCCACACCGTATATGGTTCTGATTACTATGTACGATGTATATGTATTCCCCTGCTACGTCTCCTTTGGCAACGCCAAGTGCTCCGCGGATGTGGGAAGGAGAGGGCGAAGCTCAAGGCTTGGGGGAAGAGGAAGATGGGGATGAAGAGGAAGATGAAGACGAGGAGGAGGAAGGCGACGTGTCGCCTGGATACACGGACGTAACGGTGCGGGAGGCGGTGGAGTGGACGATGGGCAGAGACTCGGAGTTCACGTACATCGACGTCCGTTCCGCGGAAGAGCACGGGAAGCTCGCCACAGTCAGGTGAAGAAATGATATACTATCCCTGCTGGTACTGTATACGACTACTGCAGTAGTACTGCTGTGATGCAAGCATTACCGTATCACACGGGTGACAACGTAACACCCCCCCCCCCCCTCGGACAAATGAATGTCTTAAGCTGATGTTTTGACAAGGAGGAGAGTGCAAACACCGAGCGGTTCGTGTACAGAAATATCTGGGCAAGCTCTTTCCAAACCCACCATTTTCGTTTTGTGTTCCCCCCTTGGATTGGAGAAAATCAACTCAGAAATTCGTCCCAGGGCGTGTGTTACCTTATTATCTTGATTACAGTATACGATATCATTTCGTCTTGATTACGGTATACGATATACTTTCGTCTTGGTTACAGTAAACGATATACTTGAGTGTCTTCCAGTACGAGCGTATGTTACTTGCATACCTGGTATATACTTCGTATACGATTTACATTACGGACACTCGTATTAGTAGTACCGGTATATACTCGCGTCAGATGTGCATACATCGAACTACTGTTGCGCAGCGGTACTACTGTTGTACGTAGCCGTAAACTTATTACTTCAACATCTCCGACGACCATTGAGGAATACTATAAATGGTACTCTACTTTGCTAGTAACTACATGATGAAGAACTGGCCCCTACAAGTACAAGGCGTTGCTCCAACGTGACTATTAATAGAGCAAACACAAACACCTAAGGCAACCTTGATCCTCCTCCTCCTCCTCGCGTGCTGCTGTCACTAACTAACCCCAACCATGCGTGCTTGCCGTCGGCCCTTGAAGGGGAGCGCTGTGCATCCCCGCTTTCGAGCGCGCAACGCCGAAGGCCCCGCCTCCGCCGAGCCCAGAGGGGACAGGGGACGAAAGCGAAGTCGACTCGGAGCCTATACCTGTTTACGAGGCGGACTACGACTACGAGGACTTGGAGTGGAAGTTTCTGCCGGACTTCGTTGAACGGGTGAGACAATCATCGTCCCACGCACGTACTTGGCCGTTGTCACGCCTTGGCCGAGCCTGGAAGCGCTTACCCTATTAATAGCACTAACTCTGTCCCCGATTGCTTGAGGAAATCCGCTGAATGTCGCTGTGGTGAGGATATAGTGTGCACCATCAAATATTGCACACCTCGGAGAGATCTGATAGATCATAAATCAGATAGATCAGATAGATCATCACCCACTTGATTATCTAGATATTTCGAGGCAGATATACGCCTGGTCTGTATGATCTGTATGATCTGTATGATCTGTATGATCTGTATGATCTGTATGATCTAGCTCATGTTGCCGGGTGGAAGCCGTATACTACTCTGCATGATCTAGCACATGTTTCCTGGTTTGGATCTACACTATGTAGATCCTACACAGCCTTCACAACGGCAGGCGAAGAACTAGATGATCTAGATCATGATATATATGTAGATGATCTAGATCATGATACATATGTAGATGACCTAGATCATGATCTGTCCGAGGTGTGAAACATTTTGTCGACGCTACAGCCCCAAGGATCGCTTGGGAAAAATCTCGGAAATGATGCGGTAGCGAAGAGAGTTTGTGTGCACTAGCAACCGTTTTGTTGAAGCTGCGCCAAGGCGTAAACTCGACGAGTGATTTGGGTGGCGCATATATAGCCACGAAAATCCCACGGGAGGTGTCGTCAGGCATGCCCTTTGGCCAGCACCTCTGTTGGTACTCTTGCACCTTACAATAGTACGCTTTTGGCACTATTGTCAAGTGTTTGTGTCGTCTCGCTTGCCAGTTAGTTGAATGTGTTTGCATTGTTTCATACGGCATGATATGTCACGTTGCCAGTCATGTGGTGTGTTACTTGTGAGATGTACGTAGGTACATACCAGTATATAACACGTTTGTACTTTTATCGATCGGGAGTTATTTGTATGTACGTTGATCAGTTGTCAGCAATTCGTTCTTAGTTAAGTCGTCAGTTGAAAGGCAGCTTTGTCACTTCTGTGTGCTTTGTCGTATCTGGAATGTATTTTGCACTGTGTCACTTTGTACAGTGAAAATGATAACTTGCCGACTATGTGTGCTTCGGCGGGTGTTTGTACCTTGTTCGTCTATCAGTTAACCGTGACTTTGTCAGTTGTGTGTGGGTTTATCAGTGATATGTATTGTACTTGAACCTGTCAAACACGCCCGTTGCCGCTGCCTGATAAGTCAAGCCTCGAGCTCAACCTTCAACTCCTCGAATGCATATACCCGTCCGCCAGCAGCATGACCCATCTGTCAATCTACCCATAGCATTGTCCATCTATCCACCCGTCATTAGCATGACCCATCTATCTATCTACCATTAACTGGACCCATCTATCCGTCCATCCATCTATCAGTAGCATGGCCTATCTATCCATGAGGGAGAGACGCATCATGTATCTGGTACTTGCACTACTGTAATGCCATAAACTACTGCTCTGTATACCATTAGAATCTCAGTTATTAATAGTAATGACAGACTCCTCAACAAGATGTTCATAGCTACAACTGCAGTTACAGCCAGCCCCCCATCCCAATCGCAACACCAACATAGCACTAAGCTATATACCACTACTGTAATACTCTGAATAAACCCGTGTTACAAGACGCGGTCGACCCCATTGCACACCCCTACTTGACTCGCGGTTACTGTACGTACCCCCTTTAACCTTCTAATATACGCACACCTGGTATACTTGAAGTATGGTATGTATCATACGTATATTACCAACACGACAGCTGTGAGTTCGACCAAAACATAATTGAGATACTCAGCTTTGCATTTCTAACTTCGCGTTTCCTTTTTTTTTGCGTGTTGCCTTCCGGTATCGTTCCCGTTGTCGCTTTTTTTTTTTTTTAACTCCTCCCGAAATGCCTTGGTCTGCTGTGACGATGCCCCCCCGATGGTAGTATTTTTTATCTCGGCCTCCGACAATGTATCGTACACTATTAATATTATCACGAAGGACCATAGGAAATACTGGTATAACCTACGGTATACACAAAAACCTACTGTACCAGGTACATGTTTCCCTATTTTGTTTTGACAATATTTGGTCCTATTTACTAGTGTTTACTATGGTCCCCCGTAACAGTACTTGCTCCATTCCAAATTGAATCGAATATCTTCTAACACGGCAGTGGGAGAGGTCTCTCTGTATCACTTTCTTGTTTTTCAATCACTCTTGACCAATAAACATCCCACTTTGCCCCATATTCTGGACTCTCGGCCATTCTCGACCCGCACAGATGAAGGAGCAGTTCGACTTGAGCGCCAAGCTGTTGATAGGGTGCAAGACCAACAGATCGGCGGAGGCGTGTCGGCTACTGGTGGATGCAGGGTTCACGGAAATCTACAACGTAGAGAGTCAGATATTTATGAGGACTAGAGCCCCGCAGGTGTGGGAATGATGCTCGTATCATTGGGGACTCGTACAAGTAATTTCCATGACATCTTTTCTTTAGTTTTTTATTCTTGCTTTTGGTTTGAGCTTTTGTTTTCCGGTGTACCGGGGGGAACCTCTTTTTTTTGTATGTGTTCAATCTTTCATGCGTGTCATGCATGCATACGTAATATACTCGTGTACTTCGGTTAATTTGCGACTCTGTTGTATTTTCTCTGTGACTCGGAGTCTGTGGCTTCGTATGTACAGCACAGGACTTGCTTTTCTGCGATGCACAATCGGCACGGAAACTGTGTGTGCTTACTGGATGCCATTGGGTAGAAATGATGGTTCAATGCGAAAACAGCAACAACAACGCTGGCCACACTTTATGGCTGCGCACCAGTCCACCTTTGGAGCTATTAATAGAGCTAGAGCCACCTTGAGGTGTGGAAGGCTGCTTTTTTTACGGGTGCCTCCGTCAAATTGTGGGTTCCCATCACACGTTTTTTGTTTTGTTTTTTTCACGTTCTGATCTCACTTTGATTTACGGCGCAATCCAGTACGTCGTCGTATATACCACGGTATGTACCTCGTATACAACGTACGCGGTTAAACACAAAAAAAATAAAGTCAAACTGTCTACTTCCAGATTGCGAGGCGGCTAAAATCGATGAACGTTGACGAGCAGTGCGAATGCTGAATGAACACTGCGCGATAAACAAATACGGCAAGTACGCGGGGGGAAGAAGGGGCAACGTCTGCAAGGACGGTTTGTCCAGAACTTTGGGCTGTGATAATAAAATTACAGCCCGCCCATTGGTGACGCGTTCAACTACAATAGGGGTATGATAGTAGCACTTTGGAGTTTTGCCCTCTTGGGCAATATCATATTGTCTGACTGATGCCAGATGCCGCCAGCGTTGTTTCTGGGTTAGCTCGGCTAGGTGTCACTGATTTGGGAAGACGGCGTACCTCGCTCAACACACTGCAGCAACGAACCTACGAGTTGCTGCTCCCCGGGAAATACTTGCAAGGATGGAGGGCCGCGATACTGAGCCGCGGGAGGCAGAGGCACGAGCACAAAGAATGTGACCTCCGTCCCAACTCTATCAAAATTGGTAACACCTAGGGAACAGCAGAGCAACGGTTGACCTGCTCCACAGTTGGCAATACTGCATTGTCTGACTGATGGGCCTTATCAACCGAGGAATTACTGTGCCCAAAAAGGCATACGCCTTATTGCAAGCGTTTTCGTTACGACAGGTCTAGGCCATGGGATTGCTTACATTATCGGATGAAGTCAGCATTTTTTAGTTTTTTACTTGCTATTAGTATGGAACTCATCAAGCGAGGAGCCTCGGAAAATTCTGGTGCAGAACCCCCTCCCGTAAGGTTTTCGCTATGTGCAGGACTGGTCGGCACAACACTGTGTGCAGGATGTGCGTGGTAAACGTTTAACCTTGCACATCGGCCCAGACCAACTCGACCCCAGCCCTAACCCCGAACCCTTAGGGGGGCTCGAGGTCGGCAGGTGCAGTCACGCACGCGGCTCTGGCTCCGCCGCGTGTTTTGGTGGCATTTTTCCAAAAACAAACTCCGGGGGGCTGAAAGGTCAGCCTCGAACAATCAGGCCCGCATCCTGCACAAAGTGTTGTGCCGACCAGAGTCCTGCACATAGGCAAGTCCTACCGTCCGTAGCATGCGTCAGCTACGGAACGCCTCCCACTAGTTGAGCCGGGACGTGAAAGGGACGAAGCCATCACTATTAATAGTGTGTTTTACTGTATCATACATTGCCACATTCCCCCTTGATGTCCCTGAATGGCTCTTGTCATAATGCCATCTTCCGATAATCACCGCAACATATAATTTAAACGTCCATGAGTCTTTGTTTCTAGGGCGTCGACTGAGTGGCCAACGAACCCGTAAAAACCACTTGAGCAGCAGAACGAACACCCGATTTTTCACAGTTTTGAGGGTTGTAATGCAGCCGCTGCTCATATGCACAGGTCATTTTCATGTTTGTTGTTGTGCTGGTACTGTGAGCTTTTTGTCAATATGCTGGAGTAATAATTTGGGTTTGGCTGCACATTGAAGGACAGTATTCCTACCCAACGGCATCCTGCCCATCTATTATTAGTGTCCGTGCTGGTTCTTCGTCTCACAAAGAGATGCAAATACCCGGGGTACCTTTTTTGCGGTCACAACCTACAGTACCAGTATCTCTGGGCGTGGATGATATCTACAAGTGGATGCTGACGCCGGGTGCTACTTTGTTTGCCATTATACTGCGCCTGATATTAGCCGCCACGAAAGACAGGTGTCGCGTGTGAGTATTCCGTTTGCATCGATGTTGAGAAGAGGGTTTGGTCCAGGATTCGCTCCGGTTGAAATCAAACATGAACATCGACTGGTGACAGCAACTATTGATACAAAAACGCAACATCACAAGCCTTACCTCCCGCTACAATTAAGTTTTTAATTGTGTGTTACAGAACAGTAGTGGAAGTTGGATGTCCGTGCCCCAAGCTGTCGAGCCCCACATATTGAGAGTTTACAAGCAGTCCCATGCAGAAGATCGGAATCCAAACAAAAACATACATAAGGGTAGTAGGGCTCCCCCCATAAGGCGGTATCCCTATATAAGGCGGTCAAAATCGCTTGGCGAGGCTGAGGGATCGCACTCATAACCTGGAATGAATACGGCGGTTTCCCTCTATAAGGCGGTCATACTGCTCTGGCACACCACCGCCTTACTGGGGAACCCCAACTGTACCGTATACCTTGTATACTGTAACCAATATCTTGAGACAACACACCCCGTGGGATGAATTTCAAGAGCCGATTCCCCCCAAAAAACATCCTTTAGAGGAAAATGGTGGCCTTGGGAGTGTATATATCTCGTCGAGATCTGTCGATGGATAGACCATGTACGCCTCGTTCGTTGAGAAAACCAACTTCGAAATTAGTCCTACAGTAGGGTGTGTGCTGTGTTTTCACTTGATTGCAGTACACGAATAGTATCACCCGTGTGATGAGGTTTAGAGAGCAGGGATGGCAATTACTGGGTTACGGGTAATTACGCGTAAGTAATATCACAATACCCGATTTCACGTAATTACGCGCAAGTAATTGATCAACGTCCACGTCATTCCCATCCCTGATAGGGAGAATGCAACGAGTGGTACTTCGTGATTTCGTGACCAGAGAGACGAAGGCAAAGCTTTACCAGTAGAATCGTGATGGTATCCATCGACCATGAGCCACGAACATGCTTGCGCAAAAAAGAAACCCACACATTTTTCCCGCCGAATAAATCAATTTTCTTAAAGCAGTTGGCGTCCATCTACTACTGCAGCCACGCAATCACCGCAAGAAGCCGGAACGACAGCACCAACACAACCCACCACACGATTCCTACAGGGCTCCGCGAAAAACCAGCACCGTGGTAACACCACTCCTTGAAAAGCTACCCGACGCCAAAAAACGAGGCAGGCGAGAACAACGTTAACGCCAACGGCGAAACGCCTCCCGCCGAACGTTTCATGTAACCGTCGAGTTGCTTGCTTAGGACTGTCACAACGCCATCCAAGGGTCACTTTGCTAGCTAGCGATCAGCGCCGACCAATCAGAACAGCACCACCGGCACATGGTTGATATTGCCATCAACAACGACCAATCAGAACATCACCACCATGATTACAACTACCGTGAGCCTCCACCGATAGGAAAGAAAGCACCGCGAACATGGCTGAGAACAGCAAAGTCGCGCTCATCCCCCTCCCACGAGCTAGCATCAGATGGCTGGCCTCATCATTTGGTTGGTCGCTAATTGAACACCTTAGTTCTCGTACACCCAGGCCTGGGTGCACGAGTCCCACTCGCACACGCCCCTGCAAGGCGGGAAGAGGCAAGTTCAACAACCGGGCAAGTTCAACAAGGGAGCAGAATCGTGGGGATTAGAGGGGGGAACGTACTGTAGTGGTCACTCACGAACAATATACGCGTGCTCACACCAAACCTCGGTATATACGACAAAACCTGCAGTACGCGCGGTTGAAGTGCATATGATATCCCACGCAGCTTGCAAATAGGAGTTTCGACGAAATCCTCCATCTCAGAGCTGATGTTTTCATATTTTCTTATCTTTTATTACACATCACGGGGCGAGGTGCACTATTGAAGTTGAGGTTCGAAACATATCAGTACGACAACGAACGAATCATTGCGCATACCTTCATAGAACGACCAAAACAGACTTTGAAAAAAAAAACACAAACAAATTCCGGCAGCACTCGTATGCGAATGACTTCTACATAACATTCGGATAATCCATGCGTGAATATACCACGCGCCTTCTCGGCGACGTACGGGCACCACTATCAACACGCGCCATGGCAGTTACCACATGCAAATACGAGTTTCGAGGAGTTTTTCTGTCTCAGCAGCTACTTACACGGAGCAATATACAATATCCTGTAGTAGTAATAGCAATAGTGCACACATAGAGGGGAACATGTTTATTTGGGTCCGTATTAGGTCCTGATTAGGGCTTTCTACGTATAGCGTATGGACCTCCAAAATGATGTTTCCCCCCCTCAACAGTCATGAATACGAACCCTCTCAAAAGCGCTATGCCTCGACAAATGCAACAAGTATTCTGGTGTGATCCACCATACCACACACTGCTGCTACTGTTGCTGCTGCCGTCGTAAACTCACTCGGGGAACCAGAGCTTGATCTCGTGCTCAGCCGACTCGGTGGAGTCCGACCCGTGGCAGACGTTGCGTCCCACCCTGTCACCACCACCACAGTAGAAGCAGCAAATGGCCAAGAGAGGGAGTCAGCCTAAGCACTACACTATTAATAGGCGAGATCCATGGAAGGCCAATTAAGTACAAGGAAAACGACCGAGAGAGTATTCTGCAAGTGTGTATTCAACAGGTGATGCGGAGCCGGTAGTTTTTCCAACAATTTCAACTCTGGATGGATATGTAAGGATTTGACATGCATTGACATATCCCAACGTTCCTTACATTTCCGTCCAGAGCCGTCATAGACTTAACTTACATTTGTCTTTTTTCGGGCTTCGCTTGATTACAAGGGCTTGCAGCGCTCTCAGAGTCTACGACAAATCTACGACATATAATGAAAAAATCACGGGCGTCCACGACGACCTCCACAAGATGGTTCGTCTTTTCTTCTTTTTTCCCTATACTTGCCAAAAAACATCCACACTAACAACGACCGCAAAATTAACAAATGTTATTTTCAAGTAGTGGGCTGTTCTCAAGGAGTGGATGCAGCCCTAACTCATGAACAGGTTAAGGTATTCTACACATGCTCTGATCACATGTTACATGATGCCTTTCAGAGAGGCCAAGCTGTCCGGCAAATGCAAACCGACCGGACACAAACCTGCAGTATTCGTAATGACCAAGTTTACTGACTGTGTAGCACACCGTGTAAGCTGTTTTCACCTGTTGTTCAACTGCACTGCACATAAACATATATATAATTCTACAGTAATTTCAAGTAATTTGTCCCCGAAACGAGAGTGCACACCAGGGCATTAATTAGTGGTTCGGCGTCTGTTGCGCGCAGCGCAACAGGCGACGCAAGCTGTGTTGCGCGCAAGCCCCCCGCAGGCGTGCAAGCCACCCGCAGGCGTGCAAGCCCCCCGCAGGGCCCCCCGGGAGAGGCCCGGAGGCGAAAAATTTGCGATCTATGCGCGAATATACGCCTCAAAACTACAGTAAGTAAAAAACCTTAAAATTTATTTTTGGCTACGGCGAATAGAAAAACGTGCCTCACATAGAGTAGGAGACTACGGCGAATAGAAAAAGTTGCCTAATTTTTGTTTTGGACTATGGCGAACAGGACAAGGGGCCTAAAATGTGTTCAATTTCGACTATTAATAATGATCAAGCAAAAAAGACCCCCATTTTGTTTTCTCGCCTCGGGCGAGAAATAAACGCGCAACAAAAAATTTAGTCTGCGGCGAAAAATGTTGCGCGCCCAAAAACGCCTGTTGCGCTGCGCGCAACCAGCCTCGAGCGACTGTTGCGCAAAACGGTTATTTTGACCAAATGTTGCGCCAGCTCAACAGCGCAACACCTAATTAATGGATAAAAAGTGAGGGGAAGGAGCGAAGTACCGTACTCACTCGACGCAGAAGTCACCGCGGATGGTACCCATGGCCGAGTCGGACGGCTTGGTGGCGCCCAGCATCTTGCGCCCCTCGAGCACCACGTTCACGCCGGTCCACACCATGCACACCACCGGTCCGGACGCCTGAAACAACCAAGCCAACCCCAAGGGCGAGGCAAAAGAGAAAGCATAGCGTAGCATAACGCAACAGGAGCCAAAGCCGACAGAGGGAGAAGCGACCACAAGAGGGCCAAACGGAGGATGGTTAGCATGGTCACGTGTCGCGAGCAGCAACCACGACAGCACAGCGCCGTTACGTGTACATAAAACGCGGCTAAAACAGACGATGAAGTACTGCAAGGAAAGGTGTGTTGAGCAGGGTAGGTATAAATGCTTGGGTAACCAGGTACTAAACCTTGTTGAGTTGGTAATACCCGGGTACATATTATACGTCCAGACTAAATGCCCTAGTAAAAACACCTTTGAAAAAAGGGTGGCGGTACCATGTTTATACATGGTGGTGGCAGTGATGAGACAACACGGCGAACCCTTCTCGAACAAAACGAACAAAACGCTGCCGACGCTGGGCAAGAGAGCGGGAAAACCACGATTCTATACCCGTAAAAAGATCTACAGCAGGAAGGAATGGTGCAGATCTTTGTTTCTGTATCGCGTACACACGTCATGTAAATGTTGGAGGTCTCAATAATGTGTTGGCGTCTTTGCTCACACGATGGGCAGGTATTCATACTCTTACGCTTTTATCCTTGTCGCCGAAGAATACAAATATAATACCGGTACAAAATACCTCAAGGGCGGGACGACGACCGCAGCACAGCTCGTCTGTACAACACCAGCCTGGAAGGACCACCTCCTGATGGGATGTATCATAGATCATGTCATATTGTATAATACGGTGTTCCAGCACGACACTGCTCCATCAGTCAAAAGTCATTTCGTGAAGAAAAATATTTGCCGCAAGGCTTTTACCGTGTATTCACGCGCAAAAAACACACACCCCCGGACGAATTTCCAACTTCCAGCCAGAATTTTCTCTCGACAATAAGGAGAGGGCCAAAAAAAACGAAGAGCAAGGCACGTACCCTGTCTATTTTGTATTTTATTTTTGTTTATCCCATTCATTATCTTCGCCTTTCCGTTTTTTCCCCCTCGCTAGTCGTAACTCAAATCCGGGGTCACTAAGTAGGCTCTTCTCCCCGCTCCCCACTACGGTACGTGTGTATGGAAGGAAGTCAAACGGGTTTCTTTCCAGAAACGCCATCTTCATTGCGTGTGCAGGCAGTACCCGTCGTATTTTGCCGAAAACGGCCCGCAAAATTAATTCCAGGGGCGGCGTTATGTACGTAGGCGCTACACCTTGCGTGTGTTACACGGGATAGTCCAGAGTCTGCTGCAGCAACCAGTGACCCATGTGTGGTGAGGTGAATAGGTGAATGCTCACCATGTAGTCGATGAGACCAGCGAAGAAGCCCCTGCCGCTAAGGTCGGCGTAGTGGGCCTCCAGGTGGGATCGCTCCGGGCGCGCCATCTGTTCCAAAGTACGAGCAGAAATAGCAGCAGATGAACATTATTACGAGTAGGGACAAAGCAAAGGTACTACGTGCTGTAAGTAGTAAAACGCAATACATGGTAGAACAGCAGTATAGCAGGACTGCGTTCCTGAACCGTTTCTCGTTTCTTCCGCTGGACGGATTTCTGAGGCCCGTTTTATACATTCATATGAAGAGCAAGTGGTCCATTACTCTTCGATTTTCCGTCTAGATTGGTGCATGTATGATGACTCCAGGACGTCTGTTTAGGTGCCTGGTTGCTACAGGACTCTGTACGTAGAAACCAATCCTTCTGTTACCTCCAGCATGCGATAATTGCAACTACCTTCAACACCTTTCAGGCGATCGTATTTACTACCTGGTTTATACCTGGTACGTTTATACTCGAGCTAATGCCATCATCGTCATCACCCTGCGGTGGATGTACCTGCCTGCCTGCCCAAGGTCTGACGCACTATCATCTATCACAAACACGCGAAAATGATAATACAGTAGTAGTACCATCAATACAGATGTACTTCTCCCGAAGTACGAGGTGTATGTGATATGTAAGACTATAATGTCATACCAGCCATGCAGCATGCAGGCATTTGTTCCGAAAGCGCGTTGGCTTCGCTTCGATGTTGGCCCACTCGGGCGACGTTTCCGGCGCTATGATAAGCGATCACGCGCTATGCATGTGTATGTACCGCCGTACGCAAGCCACCACTCCGTGCATACGCGCTGACCACTATTTTATGAGCCTGGTAGTTTTGTAAGCAGTCTTACGTACAATGCTGGGTATTTTATTGATCCTATTTTAATTGGCTCGTGCTCGGAAGAAGTCGTACTGTATCATACTGGTGCATATCATATGCTATGAGCGATTATGTAACCCGCGTACGATGTGATCTCGAATATGCGTCTGACCACACTATTTTCTAGAGTCGTTCCCTCGCACGAGATACAATAGAGATTGCAAGAAGCTTCTGCATGCCGCCTATATCGCAAGCCCAGCAAGAACCGCATTGAAACCTCAAAGCAGATCATATACTTCGTACGAGCATACGACTAGGAGTACATACCAGAAAAAAAAGAACGGAACATATTTCCAATCATCAGGTGGGCTTGGGTGGGCCGAACAGTTTTTCTTTCAACTTAACACGGGGGTTGAAAGAAAGCATCACACGCGGTAAAGCCCCGCCCCATATGCAAGTCCGCCTGACAAGCGGTTCTTAGTAGGATGCAGCTCACCCTTCATGCGACTCGCCCAACACCTCACGGCGCTTCGCGCTTGGTGCTAGCAATGTCTGCCTGGTCGGTGAAAACCCGACATGCTCCGTCCCGGCATTGTAGGGATGCGAGGGTCTATGGTCATACGACTACGGCCATGCATGATAATGAAGTACACCCCCCCCCCCCCCGGTCGGATGGTGCCTTAGCTTGGTGAACGTAGCAGTTACGGATGACTTCGGTCTTCAAAGAGGGGCCTCTGCATAAAAGCTTTATGAGTCGATGCATCCAATACTTGTTTTTCTTTTGTTCGCCAAAAATCTTGCAGTCGGTGGTGACGGGATCCGACTATTAACCCCTTAAGAACTGGTCCCACGAACTTGGGGACAAAGTACTTGAAATTTGTGTGGAACATTTTTTTCAGTTCTGAATGGGTTACTAGTATACCAGTATTGATAGTACGAGTGTCGATTTTCGATGCATTTACCACATGTGTTCTGATACTATTAAATATCAATACCAGCAATATATACCGGCAAGTCTACACGAATGATACCTGCATGTACTACTCGTACAAACGGTATTACCAGTATCATACTGCTGTGACATTTTAATACTAATCGTACAGCAGTAGGTAGCCCCCTTTAACGGACCCTACACTATTAATAGCATTAGTAGTAGTAGTGCGTTCGGGGTTGGAGGTCCCTTATACACCGACGTCCTTTATCAGAGTTTGTACCGGTCCTTTTATACTCGTAATAAATACCAGGTATCATAGTGGGCTATTTATTAAAACGTTGCGCATAATTTTTCGGTCATCATGTGTACCGTATTCCCTTATCGCGGGGTCCCTTAAAAAGGGTCCACTACCTGCGTACCGGTACAGCAGTACTGTAACCTCGGGTGGGTATGTGGGCGTACGTACCTTGAGGGCGGCGAGCTTGTAGCCCTTCTTCTCGAAGCGAGCGATGATCTCGCCCACGAGGTTGCGCTGCACGCCGTCCGGCTTGATCATGATGTAAGTGCGCTCCATGGTGCTGCAAAAGACGAACCAACGAAACGGGTGCACACACACACCAACACACAAACACACCGCACAGCAATCGTCAAGTGGAGAAGCTGTCGCTCTCTCTGCCTCTCCCTGCTTCCAACGTTCTAACGAACGGGAACTTTGAGAGGTTGAGACAGCACCCCTGGGACCCCTACTCGGTAGACCTCTATGCACATGATTGGTGCCCCCAGGTATGTTACGTATGAGATGAAAAAGGGACCCAGGACCCAGCGGGACCAATTTGTGTACGAGCGGGTGCATGGATATCGGCAAAGAAAATGAGAACTCCGGGCGTACGGCGTATCAGCAGTATCATAGTGCGAGGCGCACAGAAGGACGAGTATGTTAGCGTGGCGTATCTGGCAATTGCTTGCATCGTAATAATTCCGATACCGGACTAGCAGGAACCTCTGGCAGGTACTCCTATACATATTATACAAGCTTATTACCCCTGTCCCTTTCTGTTTACATCGCAGCACAAGCAAGCCTGACACCGCCGGACCGATGCTGCGCGTAGGTATCTACTGGAATCGTGACTTCTAGTCCAACAGCAACATATATCCGTTCCTATGCTCTCGACACCCTCACAGAGACTTCAGCTGCCCGTGAAGCGTACAAAGTGGGGTCAGCCAGCACGCAGCGCATTCAGACACAATGCCCTCGGCGGTGACAATCAATCGCTGCTGCCTGCCGCGGGCGGTGGTGTACGTATGTAGCCGGATGCATGTTTGCCTCAGCAGAATGTCTCAATGGCCCAGAACGACACACTTGAGAGAGTCAGTTCCGATAAAAAAGTAAATGTTCCTAGAGCGGGGACACAGCGCGCTCGATCGCCAAAGCGGGCGCGACTAGCCCACGTTCATCCGCGGGCTACTAGCTCAACACTGCTCACCTTGAGTGGTTGTGGGATTGGCGAACGGGGGTAAGCAATGTATGGGAAGTACAATGCGAATGGCAACATGGGGCGAAGGGCGAAGCGCGAACAACTGTACGATCCCCGAACCCCATCTTAAAAATGCCTCTACTTTCCCTATAAGCTCCTCTGATGCGATTTTTAATTCCAACTTTTGTCCTCATCAAGCAACTCTTGGGCCGACGGTTGTAGCGCTGTGCTTGCCACCTCCAGCTGCGTGCTTTTTCGGTCCACAGGCTCGCTGTGAATCTTGACAGGTAAGCGTCTTGTTTCTTTGGTGTGCTCTTTCGAAACTGGTAGCCGCCAGTTCTGCGGGGAACGCTTGATGTTTTTGGTTTTGGACTAAAAAACACACAACGACACAAAGTCTCCCTTTCATTCGTAAATAACATAACTGCTGTTAGTTACCAGTATAGAGAAGGCCCCTTTGCTACGTAGAGCTCCCCATGCCAGGCACACTCAAGACCCCTCTCGGCAGTCGGAGCGCCTGTGGTGCGTGGGAGTGAGGGGTGGTCATGGTGCGCCACGAGAGCGGTGCGTAGTTATTCAATCAACTGTGTTGGGTAACACTTCAAAGTAGAAAGCTAATTTATGTTGCCGGTGTTTGTGTATACTGGGCTGTGTACTGAGAGGGCGGGACGGCTCGCTCGTTCCATCGAACAAACGAGCAAACGTTTGGTTTTGTCTTCCTCTCGTACATACTGCTACGCTGCATCTGCATCATGCGCTGCTGCTGTTCTTGGAAAACCAGTCGGGAAACTCAATGTTTCATTCCATATATGATACGAGTCGAATGTATATTATACCCCTGCAGCCTGCAATTGTTACTGCGCGTGTGTGGTGTGCGCTCGAGAGGGCTCTGCTCGTAGTGGTAGCTTGTAGACACCCCTGCGATCTCGATGTGTCGCAATGACTGCTACACTCTGCTTCTCGTACATATTGTGATTGCTGCAGACCAAGACAACGCGACTCACGATCAAAGCGAAGGAACAAAGTGGGAACGGTAGGAGACGGCCTTCATCCAAGCCAAGCTTTGGTTTTGCGATGTGCCTTCTTTTTTACTCTGGTTCACAGCAGTATTTACTCTGTAGCATGAAACACGCCATACAGCTGTTGTGTCACGAAATGTAGCAGAGCAGAGAGCACAACCTACGACGTACAACGACCACAAGAGCGACGATAATATTATTCCGCAGCAGCAACGGCGTACGGGGACAACATATCAGCGTTTAGCAGCAGCAGCAGCAGCAGCAGCAGCAGCAGCAGCAGCAGCAGCAGCAGCGGCAGCGGCGGCGACAGTAGCAGCAAGATAACAGGACGTTGGGCGTTGGTACTCGTGTACTCGTATTCTGTTTCCATTTGTTCGGTCGTGCTGGTATGAAACCGACGAGCGGTGGAAATGCTGAACCCTCGGTTAGAGAGGCGTGTACCGGGGGGCGGGGGCGGGGTACGCGTAGACACGTAGACATCTGTGACCACGCGAGTTGTTCAGGAGATCGCTGAGTGTAAACGCGAACACACCTCGGACAGACGATCGATTCCCACTTAATGATTTAGATATTTCAAGGCAGTTAGATCCCTGATCTGTACCTGGTATCTGGTATGATTTAGCTCATGTTGCCGGGTGGGAGCCGTATGCCCTGCATGAGCTACAGCAGTAGGACGCGTTTCCTGGGTTGGATCTGTACTCCACATATACTACTACTGTACGACATCTCCTAACGGCAGGTTAGGATCTAGATGGTCTGCAGTAGATAGATAGATCGTGATCTTATCTGTCCGACGCGTGAACACGCCTTCCAAGTTGAGCTGGAGAGAACACGTGTAAACGTCACGCATACAACCCCCCCCCCCCTTTAACCCCGCTCACAACGACAGCAACAACAATATCAGTCTAAGCTTCGCACAACGCTACTACGCGTAGTGATGATAAGAGCATAAGCATGTACCTGGTAGACTACAGCAGTAGTATGGCCCCGCCGACAAGAAAAACTCACCCGGTGTGAGCAAGGATTCTAACTTCATCGTCACACACACCACCTTTGGATATCCTTGATGATATACAGTAGTAGTATTGTACGTATGATATAAACTTTCGTTTATGATAGCGCTCGCCGCTGAGTACGTTTTCTTAATCCAATTTTCTTAGCGTCCCCCCCCAAAAGTACGCCTTACGTTAGTATTTGGTTATTTCTTGTTGGTGGGCTTAAACCGCACCAGCCGTGACATCAGGTGTACATGGTGTTGACGGTCCGATGTAGCACCTTGTTCTTGTTGTGGATTTGCACCATACGTTTCTGCCTCTTTCGTCCTCAATCCTCAGTCTCACGTTACCCTTGACAGCAAGCAGTACGTCAGACTTCCGCTTTCTGGACGTTACGTGCAGTATTGTGTAGAGCTCTCTCTACAAGACCAGCGACTGTTGCTATATACGTAGTTTTAATTTGTGTGAGAAGGGCAGTGGCTAGTCTTATAGGGCACCGGTTTGTTCTATCGTTTCTAACTTCCCTGGAATGTTCGAGCTCTATTATACAGCAGTATAGTGGCCCACACGGGTGCAGTGCGTACATACGAGAAAGTTGTTGGTGCAGCAGTGTGCAGTACGTGCGAGTATTGCTGTCTTCAAGTTTAACCGGTTGTTTGTACCGAGCGCATGACATGCAGCACACCTCACGCGTCCGGGTTATGTACGTAATCGTATACCAGGTACAGCAGTACAGAAGTGGTACCTGATATACACAAGCGTCGCAGCCTATCTTGTGATATGTGATAACCAAACAACGACAGCAGCAAACAACAGCGTTAATGGCAACATCACCAACAACATCAAACAACTACAGTAGTAATGAAGTTAAGTAATAGTACAACATCAACAACAGCGGCGTCAGCAACAACAGCAACAGCAACAAAGGCGACAACAACAGCAACAACAGCAACGGCAACAACAATAACAACAACAGCAGCACCAGCAACAACCATGGCAACAACATCCGTATGGCACTTAAGGCTATCGATAAAAAATACTCGAAAACATCGTGTGCCTAAACACAGTCAAAACAAATACCTGGTATCGCTAAGTATGGAGGCCTTTTTCATCTCCATTTGCCCGACTGCGGGATTTGAGACTTGAAATCCCAAATCCTACCTGGTACTGCCCCACACCTTATCCTGCGTTACACTACTGTCCGGCCGCCGACTAGCATGCCACCTTTGCCATGCTTTGTTCATTCCTCATACATACAACACAGCAGCAGCAGTATTGCAGTATTACCCGAGATAAAGCAGACAAGGCGAGAGCTGTTATCGTAACGGCTTACTGTCAAAATTATGATGTTTTTTTTCCCCACACTCATTCCAAGTATCTTGTCCCTCCAAAACGTCGATGCTGTTAAAGGCGTTAACCCTGTTGTTACCACAGAAAATAGTTTCACTTGAATTCCGAGTAGTTTGGTGCAGTTCTAAAGGGGCACGAGTGAAAGCCGTCCGCTCGTGTGTGCCTCCCACGCTATATTCGCACAGCTGTGCTCCTGAAGCTGATGCCGAACGAACTATACTGCCCTTCCTGCGCTCCTCTTCCTGTTGGTACTGTCTCTATTTGTGGCAGGCAGCCCTTCCATGGGTGGTCGTTAGAGAAACAGTAACATTTTCGATATATCGGAATATCGTATCGAAATATCGAACTTTCGATACATGATATATCGGAATATCGGACGCTTTTTGCCCTCCATCCTCTGGCATCCCCGTGTTTTTTTTTTAATATATTTTTGCAGATATTGAATGCAAGCTTTCATGTATCAAGTATCGAAACCGTGTCGTTTTTCTTTTTTTGTTTATCGGTACGTATCCCACCAAAAAAAACAATATATCGAAATATCGATTGTGTTTTACTCTCCATCCCCTGGCAAACCCGTGTTTTTTAAGCTGACACTCAACGGAAGCTTCTCCCGTATTGTTATTGTTATTTTATTTGCCATCCCATTTATTATCTTCGCCCTTCCTTTCTCTCGCCTTCCTAGTCGTAACTCAGAGCCGGGGGTGTCACTGAGTAGGCGCTTCTCCCTCCCCCTCGCTGCGGCTCGTGCCTTAGATTTTTATCGCGAGAACACTCAATCCCTTTATTTCCCTCTCCGACTCTTATCGAATTGTGCCTACCTACGCTGCTACAGCAGTAGGCGCTCTCAGCACTTGATTTTTTTATTTCATGTTTGGAAATGAACTCAAAAGTCTGACCCACGTGGGATTCGAACTCACGAAATCAACTCTAGCAGCATTCGAGGGTACCACTAGCCCACCGAGGCGACCGGCTTATGGGTACATGTATAAAATAGTGCAAATATCGGAATCGCATCGATTATTTTTTTGGTTTATAGGTATCGTATCGATCTCGATTCCGATATCGATATCGATATGCAGCACTACGTAAGAACGTTTCATGATTCCTCAGAATACCAGTGCAGGACTATATATCATAACTACTTGTTGCTCCCTTTTGCCTTTTCGCCGAGCACTCTTCTTGCCCGACGTTGATTGGTTGACGGATTGATGGATCTGTTTGTTTTCGTCCGGTAGAGAGAGAGCGCCAAGACATAAGGCAAACGGGATATCGAGACTGCCCTTGTGTCAGCCCTTAACTCGACCCCGCGCCTAATCATATGAATTGTTCTGCTCTCTCCGTACTCTATATATAGGGCTACTGGGGCTATCTACTGGTGCTAATAATAGGGCTGCCGGAGATATCTGCTGGTGCTAGCGCTACTGGGACTATTAATAGGGCTACTGGTGGTACTGATAGGGCTACTGGTGCTGTTTCTGCCGACGGAAAGTGATGACGTCATTTGCTCAGTCCAGCGAGCAAATGGACCTGCTGGACTTGGGGTACGATGAGGAGGTAAAATAACAAAACACGCCTTTTTCTTTTTCTTTTGTTCACTGTGAATGTTATTTTGAACGATTACAGGAGCAGCAGTTTTTGTTGGAGTTGTGGTATTTCATGCGTACCTGGTAGCAGTTTTCTGTATGTACTGATTCTTCTTCCTTTGATAGTTAGAGAAGTACGAACGTCGTGTAACCTGTACGAGTACTCGTACACGTACAGCAGTAGTACGAGGTATGTGGCGGTCGTTATAGTATAACAGTTTTTAGTAGCAGTAGTAGTTCAGCATTAGTAGCACTAATAGTAGTAGTCTGTGATCTGTCTACAACTCGAGTAGTTACCCCCCTTAGAATAGTGTCTTATACTGATTCCGCCCGTCATTACGTACTGGTATAACAGTTGTAGTTGTTGGTTTTAACGTCGTTGGCCGCTGGTATTAAGTACTGGTAGCAGTTGTAGTTGTTGGTTTTAACGTCGTTGGGTGGGATGGGGCCTACGGCGTTGATTCGACGACCACGCTGATTCGAGCGACCGCATTGATTTGAAGACCGTTGATTGGACAACGGGCATCGGATGACCACGGTGATTGGACGACGGGCGCTGATTGGACGGCCACAAGTTGATTGGATTATTATACTTTGACTGGACAACTACGTTGATCAACAGTTGATTGGCAGGACCATGCTTATTCGGTGACGGCATTGATTGGGCGATCACTTTGATTGGGCTTCCATGTTGATTGGACGAGCACCTGTATTCAATGACGGCATTGCTTGTACGATCGACATATGGACGATCACACTGATTGGACGACAGGCGTCGTTGGACGTTGACGTTGATTGGATGACCGTGTTGATTGGAAGACTTTTGGTTGGACTACGGGCATCGGACGGCCGCGTTGACTGGACGACGGGCATCGATCAGACGATTACGTTGGTTTGACGACGAGTGTATATAGGGCGGGGGCCGCGCGTGCGGTGAACCGAGTATGTGTGCAGGGTTTTTTGGATAGGCGTGTGAAAGGGACACGTAGCCTATTGCGACGGGTAAATATTAGGCATTTGGTGTTTCGGTCTTTTTCGACGGGCGTCTGGGCCATTCCATTTTGCCTCTTGCGACAAGTGTCTTGCCAGGTACCTGGTATGTGTTTAGCGTTTCGCGACGGGTGTGTTGCGTCGTATTCTTTTTTTTGTGGCAGGTGTTTTGGGCACTCAGCCGTTTTTTGCGGCGGGCTGTATCGTGCATCGAGCCCTTTGCGACGGGTGTGCCGTGCATTCAGCCTGTTAGGCCAGGTGTACAGTATGCGACAGCTGTTAAAAATCTCTCATTTTTTTGGCCAGACTGGCATTCATTCTTATGTAAGACTGGGTGTGTTCCACACTATTTCTAGTACAAAGAGGACGCATTCTTTATTCCCCCCCCCCCCAAATCTCCGTCTCAAATTCTTAATTATCAGATTCTCAACGTTTGTCGCGTACTGCATTGTGCATTTAGCCGCCTTCGACAGGCGTACTGTGCTTTTATTAACGTTTAGCCTTTTGCGACAGGTGTACTGCTGTGTATTTTATTATGTACCTGGTATATGTAGTATTTTGTGGCAGCATGTTGGGTATATACTTCGAACATACCAGGTAGGGTTTTGTGGCAGACAGATCCGGGTTAAGTTGACAGCACGTCACGTATTTTTTCAACTGGAAGTCTAGTGAGCTTGTCCCTTTCCGTAGTGCGCACTGTGCAGAGACTTACAAGTGACTCTAATTTCTAGTGTTTTGTTGCCACAACGGAACTGCAGTCCTAATGCCCTAGTAAGCCGCATGCCTAAAGGGGTTAAGCTTCTGTTTTTTTACCAATCCACCCGAGGATGAGAAAAAAGGGGGAAAAAAGTGTGATTCAGCATTCTCAGTCGACACTTGTTTGATATCGCGCCGATTCGACAACCGGTATGCCCTGGCGATCGCTATATGCTGCGATGACGAGTGTCGAGCGGAGATCCTCGCGTGGCCAACCGAGCATGTAGCCTTTTTGAGACGACTGTCTGTGTTGAGGCATTTCATTTACTGTACGTAGCATTTCGCGCCAAGTGTGAAGGCATTTCAGTTGTATTATGTACCGCCGACGCGAAGCCTCCATGGAAATACCTCTATTAGCCATAGCCCTTCTAAGGCATGCTTTGGAAGAAAATTGGCTTCGAAATTCGTCGGAGGGGGCGGGTTATCGAACCACTTGATTGCAGTATAAGGTAGCATCCTGACTAAGGGTGTGAAACGATCCGCGTTGAGTCCTATCAGCGGTCCGGTATTCATATCCATAGCATCCCTCCTCGTGTGTTTTGGACAGCGTCGAGCAAAATATGATCGGTCTAGTCAACATATTAGCGTCCTGACTATTACGGGCACCATAGTAAATAGAACCTACGGTACACCCCAAAACCTATATATTTCAGTATTTGTAGCAATATTTGGTCCTATTTACTGCGATCCACTCCGACGCAAGTCGACGAGGGAAGAAAAAGCTGAAGTCTTCTCGCGATACAAATGCAAGGCAAGAACCGTAGTGGGGGAGGAGGGAGAAGAACCTGCTTTGTGACCCCGGATCTGAGTTACGACCAGGAAGGAGAGAGAAAAGGAAGGGCGAAGAAAATAAATGGGATGGACAACAAAAAAAACGTTGTAGAGTGCAACATGATCACACTCCTACTACTGTTGATGTGTATTGTGTACACAGCAGTAGTATTGCGGAGGAGCATAGTAAATAGGACCAAATATTGTTAGCAAAAATAGTGAAATGTATAGGTTTTAGTGTGTACCATAGGTCCTATTTACTAGTGTTTACTACATTAGCCCACCCCGTAAATAGCATACAGACATGGTGCATCTTGCCATTCACCTACTAGCAGCCTGTGCCATGCTCGTCCGTCCTCAGGGTGAATGAACTCAGCATCACACCATAGTAACGTGCCTACGTAAACCCGAGGTTAGGTTGTAAAAGGTGTTCCGCAAGCTACCCCAAACTGCGCCGACAACAAAAAAAAACAGCCATATCACACGTGTCACGTGTGTCTTAATGACCTCTACCCATGTCAACCCTCCAAGTGATCGACGAAAGAAAGTGCCTTCTCACGTAGGTTTCCTTTGCGGTGACCTAGATTCATCCGTCGGCTTGTCGCCGCCCTCGCCGTCTCCATCCTCCGGGCGTATCGAAGCAAGCTTTTGGTCGTAGGCAATCTGTTTTTTTTTGTCATTTCATTGTTTAGCGGATGCCAGGTCAGTTGAATAGATCGCTCAATCTTGTACATATGTATACACTCGTGTCTATTTGTAAAAAAAATATCACCTCGGACGGACAGATGATGATCTATCTATCTTGATCTGATACAGTTATATCGTCTAGTTCATCACCTACCGTTGTGAGAGACTGTGCGGGATCTGAACAACACAGATCCAACCTAGTACGAGACATGTCCTAGATCATGCAGCTTATACGGCTCTTACCCGGCAAGATGAGCTGTAGATCCTACAGATCATGAACATATATGTCCTGAAAGATATAGATCATTAAGTGGGAATGATCTGAATGATCTGTTCCAGGTGTGAAATATAAACATAAAAAAAATACACGCCTCAGCTGTGAGATCAAGAAAAAAATCACTCAAAAACTAATGGCAAGCACTTGTCTGACGTAGTACGCAGCTTGCAAAGTTGAGTTTCAACCATTCAATTGGTCGTACTCACAGCTGACGTATTCAAAATATATACGCGTATATATATATGAAAAGCCACGTGCGATACTTGTTTGTGTCACATATTTCCGTTGGAGATCCTTGTGGTATTTCATGCGTACCTGGTAGCAGTTTTCTGTATGTACTGATTCTTCTTCCTTTGATAGTTAGAGAAGTACGAACGTCGTGTAACCTGTACGAGTACTCGTACACGTACAGCAGTAGTACGAGGTATGTGGCGGTCGTTATAGTATAACAGTTTTTAGTAGCAGTAGTAGTTCAGCATTAGTAGCACTAATAGTAGTAGTCTGTGATCTGTCTACAACTCGAGTAGTTACCCCCCTTAGAATAGTGTCTTATACTGATTCCGCCCGTCATTACGTACTGGTATAACAGTTGTAGTTGTTGGTTTTAACGTCGTTGGCCGCTGGTATTAAGTACTGGTAGCAGTTGTAGTTGTTGGTTTTAACGTCGTTGGGTGGGATGGGGCCTACGGCGTTGATTCGACGACCACGCTGATTCGAGCGACCGCATTGATTTGAAGACCGTTGATTGGACAACGGGCATCGGATGACCACGGTGATTGGACGACGGGCGCTGATTGGACGGCCACAAGTTGATTGGATTATTATACTTTGACTGGACAACTACGTTGATCAACAGTTGATTGGCAGGACCATGCTTATTCGGTGACGGCATTGATTGGACGATCACTTTGATTGGGCTTCCATGTTGATTGGACGAGCACCTGTATTCAATGACGGCATTGCTTGTACAATCGACATATGGACGATCACACTGATTGGACGACAGGCGTCGTTGGACGTTGACGTTGATTGGATGACCGTGTTGATTGGAAGACTTTTGGTTGGACGACGGGCATCGGACGGCCGCGTTGACTGGACGACGGGCATCGATCAGACGATTACGTTGGTTTGACGACGAGTGTATATAGGGCGGGGGCCGCGCGTGCGGTGAACCGAGTATGTATGCAGGGTTTTTTGGATAGGCGTGTGAAAGGGACACGTAGCCTATTGCGACGGGTAAATATTAGGCATTTGGTGTTTCGGTCTTTTTCGACGGGCGTCTGGGCCATTCCATTTTGCCTCTTGCGACAAGTGTCTTGCCAGGTACCTGGTATGTGTTTAGCGTTTCGCGACGGGTGTGTTGCGTCGTATTCTTTTTTTTGTGGCAGGTGTTTTGGGCACTCAGCCGTTTTTTGCGGCGGGCTGTATCGTGCATCGAGCCCTTTGCGACGGGTGTGCCGTGCATTCAGCCTGTTAGGCCAGGTGTACAGTATGCGACAGCTGTTAAAAATCTCTCAATTTTTTGGCCAGACTGGCATTCATTCTTATGTAAGACTGGGTGTGTTCCACACTATTTCTAGTACAAAGAGGACGCATTCTTTATTCCCCCCCCCCCCAAATCTCCGTCTC
Organism: Saccharina japonica; assembly: GCA_008828725.1. Classification (NCBI taxonomy): domain Eukaryota; class Phaeophyceae; order Laminariales; family Laminariaceae; genus Saccharina; species Saccharina japonica. Next base: position 141,483 of record MEHQ01002735.1, read on the forward strand.
AAATTCTTAATTATCAGATTCTCAACGTTTGTCGCGTACTGCATTGTGCATTTAGCCGCCTTCGACAGGCGTACTGTGCTTTTATTAACGTTTAGCCTTTTGCGACAGGTGTACTGCTGTGTATTTTATTATGTACCTGGTATATGTAGTATTTTGTGGCAGCATGTTGGGTATATACTTCGAACATACCAGGTAGGGTTTTGTGGCAGACAGATCCGGGTTAAGTTGACAGCACGTCACGTATTTTTTCAACTGGAAGTCTAGTGAGCTTGTCCCTTTCCGTAGTGCGCACTGTGCAGAGACTTACAAGTGACTCTAATTTCTAGTGTTTTGTTGCCACAACGGAACTGCAGTCCTAATGCCCTAGTAAGCCGCATGCCTAAGGGGTTAAGCTTCTGTTTTTTTACCAATCCACCCGAGGATGAGAAAAAAGGGGGGGAAAAGTGTGATTCAGCATTCTCAGTCGACACTTGTTTGATATCGCGCCGATTCGACAACCGGTATGCCCTGGCGATCGCTATATGCTGCGATGACGAGTGTCGAGCGGAGATCCTCGCGTGGCCAACCGAGCATGTAGCCTTTTTGAGACGACTGTCTGTGTTGAGGCATTTCATTTACTGTACGTAGCATTTCGCGCCAAGTGTGAAGGCATTTCAGTTGTATTATGTACCGCCGACGCGAAGCCTCCATGGAAATACCTCTATTAGCCATAGCCCTTCTAAGGCATGCTTTGGAAGAAAATTGGCTTCGAAATTCGTCGGAGGGGGCGGGTTATCGAACCACTTGATTGCAGTATAAGGTAGCATCCTGACTAAGGGTGTGAAACGATCCGCGTTGAGTCCTATCAGCGGTCCGGTATTCATATCCATAGCATCCCTCCTCGTGTGTTTTGGACAGCGTCGAGCAAAATATGATCGGTCTAGTCAACATATTAGCGTCCTGACTATTACGGGCACCATAGTAAATAGAACCTACGGTACACCCCAAAACCTATATATTTCAGTATTTGTAGCAATATTTGGTCCTATTTACTGCGATCCACTCCGACGCAAGTCGACGAGGGAAGAAAAAGCTGAAGTCTTCTCGCGATACAAATGCAAGGCAAGAACCGTAGTGGGGGAGGAGGGAGAAGAACCTACTTTGTGACCCCGGATCTGAGTTACGACTAGGGAGGAAGAAAGACGGAAGTGCGAAGATAATGAATGGGATGGACAAAACAAAAGTAAAAAAAAATAGGGGGACCACTACTGCTGTAGTGGGAGCGCGCAGCCGTACGCCTATTTACGGAGGACCATAGTAAATAGGACCAAATATTGTTAGTAAAAATAGGGAAATATAGAGGTTTTTATGTGTACCGTAGGTCCTATTTACTAGTGTTTACTACATTAGCCACCCCGTAAAGTAGCATCGTGATACAGCGGCAACGAGGGTGGTCGATTTTGTTTTTTTCGACATCTCACAGAAGTTTTTGTTCGTTAGGGGGGGGGGGGGGGGTTACTAAAACCAAGTGAAAAAAAACGAAAATAAGGATATTTTTTTCCCCCATTTTCTTATTTCATCATGTGATCAAAACGGTTGCAACGGTTTTCTATTCCGACCTCTGGGGGTGTGGTGTGTCGTTTTCTCTTTTTTTCTGGGCGCCCTTGGTCCTACTGTTAATATTTACAGTACACATTAGTAGTATTAGTAGTAATCCTGACAGAAAAAAAGTGTGAAATGATTCGCGTTGAGACTTATCGGCGGTGTACTGCAATAGCGTTCCGACAAGTGTAAACCGTCGCGTTTCGTTGAGCCAGGTCAGCGTTCCGAGCGGCGGTGACGGGAGCCGGGCTAGCAACAACACGCCTCACGGAGGGGGCGGGGGGGCTAATAGGGGCGGCGGAGGCGGTGGAGGTGGAGGTAGTAACGGGAGAGCGCAAGCAACGCACGGTGCTGGAGTGGCGATTGAGGCTGCGCTATTTTTTTTGTTAACCCCTTAACCCATTCAGAACTCCAAAAAAATGTCCCACACTAATTCCAAGTAGTTTGTCCCCAAATTCGTGGAACCAGTTCTTAAGGGTTAAGAACTGGTCCCACATGTTTGTGGACAAACTGTAATACTTGGAATTAGTGTGGGATATTTTTTTCAGTTCTGAATGGGTTAACCCCTTAAGAACTGGTCCCACGTTTTRGGGGACAAACTACTTGGAATTAGTGTGGGACATTTTTTTTGAGTTCTGAATGGGTTAAGAACTGGTCCCACGAATTTGGGGACAAACTACTTGGAATTAGTGTGGGACATTTTTTTTTCAGTTCTGAATGGGTTAAGAACTGGTCCCACGAATTTGGGGACAAACTACTTGGAATTAGTGTGGGATTTTTTTTTCGGTTCTGAATGGGTTAAGAACTGGTCCTACGTATTTGGGGACAAACTACTTGGAATTAGTGTGGGATTTTTTTTTTCAGTTCTGAATGGGTTAAGAACTGGTCCCACGTATTTGGGGACAAACTACTTGGAATTAGTGTTGGATACGTTTTTCAAGTTTTGAATGGGCTAAAGCTGTTTCCTATGCGGTTCAGATTTTTGAGCTTCAGATTTTGACCAGATCGCTCATTTTCAGCTGTGAAGTTTGCAAAACGAAGCAGTCTTTTCCTCGTTTCCGGAAAAATCGGATTTGTTTTTTTCGTGGTGAGATTCGAGCAAAACGCCGAGACCGGCTACTGCCTGCTGTTGGGGGGTCTGGCGCCGCGAAGAGACGCGCCGAGTGCGCTGCACTGGGCGTAGGACCCAAGCGTCCGAGCCCGCGCTGACTGCCTCTGGTCTGGCGCCGCGAAGAGACGTGCCGAGTGCCCTCGAGTTAACCTGTCTTGGCATTTTGTAGTTTGACGAAATTAATCATCCGAGCCCAGCACGCTGACTGATTTGACTGTTGCTGCTGTAGTCTACGAGTACGTATTCACGGAGAGACGCGCGCCGAGTGCGCTTCTCTCCCTCATCCCACGCCCGCGCCAATCGACTGCAGTCTGGCCACGGAGAGACGAGCCGTACGCCGACTGCGCGTAGGGCGCGAAGCAACGTCGCTGTGTCACCATCACTCATCGATCGTTCTGCTGCTGCTTGCTTGCTTGCATGGGTAACATCTTGGATTTAGAGACCGTGCCATTTTTCGATTTGAAAATCTGATGGCCCAAGCCGTCGTGTTTTGGGGCCAAAATCTGACCACTTGGGCCATCGGATTTTTAAATCGAAAACAATCTGGTCCGATTTTGCACATTCGGACTGCATAAGCAGATGCTTTCATTTTTGGGATCGAAAAATGCAAATCTGAAGCTCGAAATCGAACCGCGCATAGGAAACAGCCTAACGTTATAAAACCTTAACCCTCTAGTCTATTAATGGTATATTATATATAACCCGAACCCTAGTATATTATTAGTATATCCGAACCCTATTCTATTAATAGTATACCCTAATCCTAGTCTACTACGTAATTGTATCTATAACTCGAACCCTGTTAGTATTTGTCAATAATTCTCCTTTTGTTTTCAGCGGTTATCCCCTTTAGAATTGCGCGCACAATTTTGGGGACAAAGTACTAGGAATAAGTTTTGGATAAAAGGGTTTTCCTTTGTGACTCGGAGGCGTTTTTGCTTGAGGGGCAGCGAAGTGCCATGTGTAATGCGTGTTATTGCAGATACGCAGTACCATTATGTAGGACAATGTGGTAATGCCAGGTATTGTGGTTGTGCAGTAACATGGTACAAGGTGGTAATAACCAGGTGTTGTACATAGATATGCAGTACAGGGTACCTATGTATGAAGGCCATGTGTTAGAAGGCCAGCCATTGCAGATAGCAGTAGCGCAAAGAGCAAATGTTGCTGCTTACAGTAGTAGTACAAGAGCTATGGTACGAACATAGGCAGTACTCACATTTTGAACCGGTGTCTACTGCTGTTGTCTCTGGCTGTGCTTCTACTACTGCTGTATCTTCTCGTACCTGATAAACGTCGGAAGGCTCTAGCTCTGTTGTCAAGGCTATTAAACGATGAGACACCCACCTTGCCTTACTGCTGTAGACAAGCAACCCCGGGAAGTGTTTTCGAACCTGAAATACCCGCGTCTCTTTCGCGCTTTAAGATATATATTGTATATATGTATGTATGTACCGTACGTTTTTCATGTTTGTATGTTTTGTACACACTCGTACGTTTTCTTGTTTGTACAGTTGTGCATTTTCATGTTGTGCATGTTTGTATATTTGCATATTTGTACATTTTCATGTTTGGATATTTGTATATTCGTTAATTTTTATATTTGTTTATTTGTATATTTGTATATTCGTATATTTGTATATTTGTATATTTATATATTTCTGTATGTTGCATGTTTTCGTTGCCTCTCGGAACCCTTGCCGCCCTTTTTTATGTGTGTGTGTATGTTGGCGGGGGGGGGGGGGTCTACTGGGCCTACTGCACCTATTGGGCCTACTGTGCACGCCTATTGGACCTACTGGGTTAGGTGGGCACGCGTCATTGTCGACAATTTCGTTTAACGCGGTGGATGAAGCGCGAGAGCTGGAGCGACGAGCAGGTGGGGTGACGATGGCGGTAGCGAGATGCGAATACAGGGGGGGGTCTATTATCTAAGATAGCTCGATTTAAGAGAACACACACCGATTTAAAAGACTTCGAACGGCTTGGCCCGGGCATACTAACAGCTACCACTCCGTCCCGAATATATCAGTAAATAACGCTTGGGCTAAATATGTACTTCGTATACTCTTAATAGTGTAAACCCAAGCGTTCCTTGTATTTAGGGACAAGTTGGTCCATAATACCGATTCCGGTTTAAGAGAAATACCGGTTTAAGAAAGGTCTATGCACTATGCACAACTTTTAGGCCTGACACACGCGTCTCTTAAATCGGAGCCCTTCCTGTAGCTATTGCGGTTGTTGGTGGTGGCAAATAATAACACTTGCACTACTACGTACCCAGCATTAACCAGCTAGTGCGAGTTTATGATTGCCCCTTTTGAGATCGCTGAAGCCTATTTAATAGTAGTCTAATCTTATCTACGACCAACCGCACTATCACCCCCCCGCCCCCCAAAATCGGCGCTCCGTCTCTAAAGGGATGCGTAGTCAATGGTCAAATGTCTAAGGCAAGCAACAAACGAGTACGCCCCCCTCCCCCCAAATCAGGACTGTTCCCGGGCTGGGTCTCAAACCTCGCGGGTCGGGTCGGGTTGGATCGGGTAACGGTGCCCGGATCCGGTCCGTGATAATTTGAAAGCCTCCTGCCCCGACCTTACCCGCCCCGACCGGACCCGACCCTTACCGGACCTGTGGTATTTCGCGTAAAAATGTGACATGTGAGATTCTTGGGTTGGGGTGATAATCCGCGAAAATGGAGATATCGGGATCGGTGCCTTTTCTTTTTTTTTGTTGTCGTTCGAACGAAACCTCCCAACGCGCACAAACTGACGGCAGTTACTGTAGACAGGTATATCCTGCTGCGCTACTGTAGTTTGAATAATAGCGACAGCTACAGCTACGTGTGCTATATATATTAACTGAAGAAACAAAAATCCCTACCTGGTACTAATTACAAGTAAATATTGACACCAAAAGGAGTTCAAGCTTGACGCATTGCAGAGTTGCGCAGAGGCTGGGTTGGGTGTGCTTCGCCGCGCCTTGTCTGCCAATTTGTCCCCGTCATCGCCATGTTGATGTTACGTGCTTGTTGATGACGATGCTGTTGTTATGGGTTTGTATTTGCTGGTGCTGTTGGTGTTCTAGCTTTGTAACATTATCTCGAATAGCCATACTACAGTAGTACTCAACCCTGGTTCCCGCACGGGCAGACTCAAAAAAATATAGCGGGGGTACGTATAAAAACATATCTCAGAAAACCCATGGTGTTTTCCTCTATGTACGGAAGCATAAGGACCGCTTGGGTATCTCTATATGGTCACTCGGACCGTCCTTAGATTTCCGGGCAGAATTGTAGCTAGTGATGTATATTGTGTATTCGTATTAACAGTATTAAATAGTATACAGCGTTACTGGTGGCACCGTTGGTATCTTGAGGCAATGAAGATATGGACGACATGGCGACACGTTACCGTTGGACCGTTGAACCTGCGATGCCATACGGGAACATCGCACGGACAACAGACATAGATTGCCGTTAACTACACATTAATAGCATAGATGACCGTTGATTACGTATTTGTAGCATGTACGGCCGTGGACTACGACATGTTGATATGAATAGCATAGACGACCGTTGACTACATATGGGTATTATATATGACCATTTACCGCACATTTATATTGTTGATGGCCGTTGACTACCGGTACCATTATTAGCATAGATGGCCGTTAACTACAGCATAGTATGACGTGATTATCAGTATTTCGAAGTATTTTGCCACCAAGAGTGCGGTCACGTGTGTGTGATATAAAGGTCAATGTCAGTGCCTTTGTTGTTGTGCCCTTGGACACCTCTGGTAAATCATCGATTGCCGCTTCGTGATCTGTATGATCTGTATAATCTGTATGATCTGTATGATCTGTATGATCTGTATGATCTGTAGGATGTGTATGGCATGTATGGTATGTATGGTATGAATGGTATGCATGGTGTGCATGACCTAGCTCATGTTGCCAGGATAGAAGCCATATAATCTGCATGCTCTAGCACATGTCTACTGGGTTGGATCTGTACTATGCAGGTCCTGCACCGTATATGACGTCGGCAGGTTCTGATCTAGATTATCTAGATGATGATCTACCCTGCACCGCATATGACATGGACATGTTATTATCTAGAGGATCTACATCATGACTTGTCTTGCGCCGCATAAGTATGATCTAGACCATGATTTATCCTGCGCCGCATATCATTCCGACCGCTTATGATCCAGATGAGCTACTGTAAATCATTATTGATCCTGCGCCGCATGTTCTACTGACAAGTTATGATCTAGATGATCTAGTTGATGATCTATGCTGCACAGCATATCATACCGACCGGTTATGATCTAGATGAGCTGCTGTAGATCATGATATATCCTGCGCCGCATATGCTACTGACAGGTTATGATTTAGACCATGATCTGTCCTGCGCCGTCTGGGTACTGACAGGTTTTGATCTAGATAAGCTGTTACGGAGGGCCATAGTAAATAGGACCAAATATTGTTCGTAAAATTAAGAATATATATCTAGGTTTTTGTGTCTACCGTAGGTACTATTTACTAGTGTTTACTAGTGTTTACTAGTGTTTACTATGGCATCATTAGCCCACCCGTAATAGTCGAGAAAAAAAAAGAGAAAACGACACCACACACGTAGGAAGGTCAGAATGAAAAACAAACCGGATCGATGTGATCACAGGACGAAATGAGCGAAAACCATCTTTTTTTCGTTTTTTGTTCCCTTTTTTTAACTTGATTTTAGAGACCCCCCCTATTTTTTTTCGCTGGTGGGGGGTGGTGTAATTAAAAAAAAAACTTGACTTATTGTTTTCTGGGATCACAACGGTCCGGTTTCTTCCCTCCAATATAGGGGGGGGGGTGTGTGGTGTCGATAACTTTTTTTTTTGTGCACCCTTGTGTCATCTCTAACAAATAAAAGTGCTATATACCCGATGAACAATCCCATGACCTAACTTAACCCTTATAGGACTGGAGTCCTGTTTTGGGGACAAATTACTTAGAATTTGAGTGGTTTGTCCCCAAAGTGGGACTGCAGTCCTAAAAGGGCTATAAGTATAAAATGGACAATATGCCAACAAAAAGAGCGAAAGACCGACAAAATTGGGTTATTAAGGAGCCCCGTCATTCATCGTTATTTTCAGCCAAAAACCGCTGTACCTCTATCGTACGTAGCACGCTTGCTTCCTTTGCAGAACCTGGTATCAGAATCTTCCCAATCTCAACACACCGGTTCCCACGAGTTAACGGTTAGGTCCTCTTCTGCGAGTCGAAAACGAAACACTGCGTACGTACGTAGCAAAAATGGAAGCAAAACCCTGGGTTATATATAACGCAATACACGTTTGTTTGAAGCTCGTTTTTTCGACCAGCTTTTTCAGTTGTTTCGAGTCGGGTTAGTACACAGAGCACGCGTGACTCGCCAAAAACAAAGCCAACGTTACGGTGTTGCTGTACGTCTCGCAATGGTTTGCAGCCCTTGTTGAGGGGCGATTGAAGCCTGCCTCTGGCCCCATTCATTTTCCTGGTGCACGCAACTGGACAACCGACTTGCTGTGTTTTTTGCAGTTCGGAGAGACACGCCTTGCCGGCAGATCGGAGGACAGTGTGCTTGCTGGCCACAAGGGTTCAAATGACGCCGGCATTGGATAGAGGGGAGCTCCATGTGCTTGTTGTGTTACCGAACAGGCCTTCTCTTTCGTCAAATCGATCGGTGGGGCAAAATGCCTTTGGTGTGTATATACGTACGTATCTTCATTCTGGGCTGTTCAGTATTTCGTGATTCAACGAAAAAAACAATGATCTGGATTTTTCCTGGAAAGAACGTGCCCTTCTCAGATGACGACCCCTGTAGTCGACACGAGCTCAGCACGTTCATTGCGGGTACTATAAATAGCCCTCCGGGCACCAGAAGCAAGTAGCCGAGCAGCCACATCCGTCGGCGCATGCTGAGCAAAACACCCTCTTCAGCACTCCTCGTTGCGCTNAATCTGCATGCTCTAGCACATGTCTACTGGGTTGGATCTGTACTATGCAGGTCCTGCACCGTATATGACGTCGGCAGGTTCTGATCTAGATTATCTAGATGATGATCTACCCTGCACCGCATATGACATGGACATGTTATTATCTAGAGGATCTACATCATGACTTGTCTTGCGCCGCATAAGTATGATCTAGACCATGATTTATCCTGCGCCGCATATCATTCCGACCGCTTATGATCCAGATGAGCTACTGTAAATCATTATTGATCCTGCGCCGCATGTTCTACTGACAAGTTATGATCTAGATGATCTAGTTGATGATCTATGCTGCACAGCATATCATACCGACCGGTTATGATCTAGATGAGCTGCTGTAGATCATGATATATCCTGCGCCGCATATGCTACTGACAGGTTATGATTTAGACCATGATCTGTCCTGCGCCGTCTGGGTACTGACAGGTTTTGATCTAGATAAGCTGTTACGGAGGGCCATAGTAAATAGGACCAAATATTGTTCGTAAAATTAAGAATATATATCTAGGTTTTTGTGTCTACCGTAGGTACTATTTACTAGTGTTTACTAGTGTTTACTAGTGTTTACTATGGCATCATTAGCCCACCCGTAATAGTCGAGAAAAAAAAAGAGAAAACGACACCACACACGTAGGAAGGTCAGAATGAAAAACAAACCGGATCGATGTGATCACAGGACGAAATGAGCGAAAACCATCTTTTTTTCGTTTTTTGTTCCCTTTTTTTAACTTGATTTTAGAGACCCCCCCTATTTTTTTTTCGCTGGTGGGGGGTGGTGTAATTAAAAAAAAAACTTGAACTTATTGTTTTCTGGGATCACAACGGTCCGGTTTCTTCCCTCCAATATAGGGGGGGGGTGTGTGGTGTCGATAACTTTTTTTTTTGTGCGCCCTGTGGCCTCCGTAATAGACCATTTATTATACCTGCCCCGTATCACCATCACTTACACCAGATCTAAATATTTTATTTAATATATGATGATCTGTCCGATGTATGCAGCATTAATCCCCTGCCCATCGCTGTCCGCAGAACTCGCACGGGGGCTCGTTCTTAGACAAGCTAACCGACCCACGGGCGAAGCGCGAGGAATACGAGTGAGTCTTATCCCCCAAAAAATAAAACACTTCGCGCGCTTTTTTTTCTTCTTCTACAGTAGTTTGGCTCTTTACAGGTAACGCCTCGAGGTAACACTGGAGGCGACAGCTGCCAATATATTGCGCTTCGGTGACGTTTCATCCACCCGGGTGGCATGTTTACGACCACTGCGTCGAGTGCACAGCTATACGAATAGGACTGCTTTGCTTGCGGCATTATTTTCATATAATCCCCGCGACTATTGTTACTGGGCACCTATAGTATCAGAGCCTATAAATGGACCCAGAAGCCAGTGTATCTCCCTCATGTTTCAACGCCATATTTGATATTACAGTACGCGACAGATGTTAACCCATTCAGAACTGAAAAAAATATCCCACACTAATTCCAAGTAGTTTGTCCCCAAATATCGTGGACCAGTTCTTAAGGGGTTCATAATCTGATAAGTAAGAATTTGAGACTGAGATTTTGGGGGGGAAATAAGAATCGACCTCTTTGTACTGAAAATAGTGTGGAACACACCAGTCTCACATAAGAATTCCAGTCTGGCCAAAAAAAGAGATTCTTAACATCTGTCGCTATTGTGTGATTACTGTATATGCTATTATGCCCCCTTTGCAAGCAACGTCCTGCCTGGTTGGTGAAAACCCAACGTGCTTTGTCCCGGCATTGTAGGGATGCGAGGTCTATGTCTTACGACTACGGCCGTGCACGGCATGAGTACATCCCCCCCTGTCTATTCCGGGGGCTCGTAGTAGTATAGTACATCGTAGTCAGAACCCGCGATAGGTAAAAAAAACAGGTATTCCCCTATATGATAACGGGGGACCATAGTAAATACTAGTAATACTAGTAAATAGGACCTACTTACGGTACACACAGAAAACCTACCAGATATATATAGATATATATATATATATTTACCTATTTGTCACTATTAATAACAGTATTTTGTCCTGTTTACTAGTGTCCCCCGTAGTATTAATAGCTATTTGTAGGCGTAAAAGTGTAGCTAACTGATGGCTCTAGTGATCGTTTTCCCTTTATTTTCGACACCTTTCTCCCTCTTCAGTCTCCTATTACTGGAAGTGGTCCGTGTTCTCTAAGTTAGTATGAATACGTACGTCAGCTGTGAATAATTCAGTGGTTGGTACTCAATTTATACCCAGCTGTTTATTGTCGCCAGCAGTAGGCGCGATCGAAGTATCATATGTATGATGTCACTATCGTTGGGTTCACACACAGCTTGCAAATAGGAGTATCACACACCGCTTGCAAATTGGAGTATCGCACACACCGCTTGCAAATCTGAGTATGTGTCACACCGCTTGCAAATATGAGCTTCAAACACAGCTTGCAAATATGAGTATATGTCACACCGCTTGCAAAAATGAGCTTCAAACACAGCTTGCAAATATGAGTATCGCACACCGCTTGCAAATATGTTGTATCACACACAACGCTTGCAAAGCTGAGGATATGCCACACCGCTTGCAAATAGGAGCTTCAAACACAGCTTGCAAATATGAGTACCGCACACAGCTTGCAAATATGGCTTTCGACGAAATCCTCGATCTCACGGCTGATGTTGAAAAGTTGAAAAAGAGAAAGGTGCATGTTTTCTTTTCCGACTTTATTGGGTTGGGCAAATCGCGTGATCTCACAGCTCATGCTTTTATTTTATTTATTTATTGTAAATATTAATATTGCATGTTTGTTTTTTCCGGGCTTGGTTGGATTGCGGCGGATCCTGCGGCAAGCAGGTTGTGTTCGGGCTGAGCTCGAGCAACAGTGGCCGGCCAGACCTCGGGATAACGATGCAGGCGGATTACTACGGGAACCAGGCGATCGTCAAGGGCTTCTCTCTCGTCGACGGCAGGGTGAGACTCAGACATTACAGTACAAACAGCAGTCGGCTTGTGTTGCGGTATACCTGGTACCAGGATATATCATGTCATACGTACCGGGCGCGAGCTACGATAGAGGTGCACCTGCATACAGGCCATGTTTTTGCCTTTTGAGGGTGGTTTCTTGAGGACCTCTATACTAATAGCAAGTAAAAAAACTGATTTTGGAGGAAATCGAAAGTATATATCGAAACATATAGCATCACAAGAACCAAATTTGGACGATTTGGGTCAACCCCTTAAGAACTGGTCCCATGAATTTGGGCAAAACTACTTGGAATTAGTGTGGCATTTTTTTTTAAGTTTTGAATGGGTTAAGGAGCGCCGTCATTTCAGAAAACGTTTCAGCCAAAAAAAGGTACAAAACCTCTATCGTAGCACGCGTCGCTGGCTTGTTTTTTCCTTTCCTTCCCCCCCCCCCCCCCCGTTTTTTTTCGTTTGCGATTTTTTTTCTTTCGTTTACGTACGTTTTTTCCTTCTTTTTTTTCGTGCGATGTACGAGGTATTACCAGTATGTTTTTTTTTGTACATGTACATACGTGTGGTTGGTGTTTCTCTCGTTTTTGTTTTTTGTCCGTTTCATCCCTTCAGAGACTGCAAGCTCTTTTTCGGTGGAGGAAAGTAGTTGTAACTTGTATATACCAGGTATGTTATTCGTATCTAACACACAGTACCGGACACCTACAGCAGTAATAAGCGACACAAATGTTCTTCCAGACTGGATTTCTCATTTGAGAATGGGCGCGGTCTACACTACCGCACTACAGCACCTTCATTCAGCCTGCCATTATTTTTGCTCGTTTTCTTGTACTACGAGCAAGTACTTCTTTTTTTTTGGCACGTACGAGTAGTGAAACAGAACTTTAGAATTGCCGCCACGGTTTTGGCTACAAACTACTTGTAATTTCTGTCGGAAGAAGAACTGCGACCAGGGGTGCGTGCTCATTAGCCGCATGACATGCATGGCCGACGTCTTATGGCAATAGACCCTCGCATCCCTACAATGCCGGGACGAGGCATGTCAGGTTTTCACCGACCAGGCGGACACTACTATTTTATTAATAGCACGAAGCGCGAAGCGCCGTGAGGTGTTCGGCAAGTCGCATGAAGGAGGGTGGCTAATTCGGATTGGTTTGGGAAGCAACACACAAAACAATAAAACACACAACGTCAAACGGATCACAGATGATGGGACACGCACACACTGATATGACATATGACACGAAGCGGTTGCTTTAATGGCTTCGATGTTGATGTTCTAATGTTGATGTCCGGGTGTTAGTGGTACGGTGTTGCGTTCAAATGTTGATGATCGCATCTTGATGTTATGATGTTAATGTTCTGGCGTTGGTACTGTGATGTTCGGATGTTGTTGTTACGATGTTGGCGTGCTGATGTTGATGTTACGATATTGACGATCTGACGTTGGTATTGTGATGATGTTCTGATATTGATGCCCGGATTCTAATATTATGATGTTGATGTTATGGCGTAGATATTGTGACAGTCGGATGTTGATGTTACAATGTTGGCGTTCTGATGTTGGCGGTGATGTTAGGATGGTGGCAATCTGACGTTGGTATTGTGATGTTGATGTTACGATGCTGATGTTCTGACGTTGACGCTCAGATGTTGATGTTCTGATGGTCAAATGTTAATATTCCGATGTTGTTCTGATGTTGATGATGGGGTCCAGGCGGGGCCGGCGCAGGCGTGCGGTTTGATCTGCGTGGGAGACGTCCTGGTGGCCGTCGGGGGGGACCGAGTGAAGGGATTGGCCTTCCCAAGCATCTTGAGTGAGTGCTATAATACTACGGCGGTAAAACAGTCTTGGATATCGTATCGATTGTTCAAATACCTAATCGTATCGAAATATCGGAATTTCGATATATCGAAATATCGGAATTTCGATATATCGAAATATCGGAATTTCGATATGTCGAAATATCGGACTTTCGATATGTCGAAATATCGGAATTTCGATGTGTCAGAACATCGAACTTTCGATATTTCAGAACATCGAACTTACGATATGTCGGAATATCGACTCTTTCGATATGTCAGAACATCGAACTTTCGATGTGTCGAAATGTTAGACAAGGGAAGGGCGTGACATTCCCGAGCATCTTGGGTGAGGACATACCAGGTATTATTACGAAACTATTACCAGTAACAAGCAGTGTTGGCAATCGTATATAACGTTTCGATATATCGAATTATCGGATTTTCGATATATCCAAATATCCAACTTTCTGGAGAGACCGGGTGAACGGCTTGAGCTTGACCATCCCGAGCATCTTGAGTAAGGAATCTTGGTACCCCGTAGTTGTTGGAAATCGTACCGAAAGCTTTGGAACATCGAGTTATCGGATTTCCGGTATATCAAAATATCGGATTTTCGATACATCGAGTTTTCTGATTTCGATCTGTCGAAATATCGAGCTTTTCTTTTTGTACCTCCCGGACCGTCTTGGGGTGAGGACACCCGCGGGTTTCCGATGGCTTTTCAAGCCCTGTGGGGGCCATTAATACAGATAGCGACCAACACACAGATAGATTTAGGGTTGTCACGCGTCTATGATATGAGCAGCACGAGCTCGATGAAAACGGAAGCATGTTTGTACCGGGGAGGGGGGAGGGACGACACCTGTGACCATAGAATAGGGCTGAGGGTAAAACCTCGTATGTGTGCCGTCCAAGTTGAGCTGAAAAGTACAAGTGATCAAAGATAAATCATCCATGGATCGCATGAATCAACCAACTACACATGTGAGATCCCACGAATCAATCAACCATGGCTTACTTGGCCACCCAACTGTTAATATTAACAATGCCTCGTATGTATGCAACTCCTTGCTATCGGTAGCCGTGAAGCCCAGCGAAGGCATGCCTTGTTTCACTCACAACCCTATTTGTTCCTGCTTGTTGATTGTTGTGGATTCCTTGCAGGAGTGGTGCGGGAGGCGTGCCGAGAAAGGGGACAGATTCGTCTGACGTTTACGGCGGGGACGGGGGAGGAGAACAAGCCGCGCGCCGAGGACAGGTGATTTGTACATACTTCGAAGTACAAGGTTTTTCCCCTTCGACGCGCCATTCGCTCGTGTATAAACCTCTGTTGAATTAACTGATCTATATTGTCTTCACAACTTGCAATGCACTCTTACAAGGTTTTTGCGCTGACGCGCATCGCGTAGCAACGGAAAGATCCCAAGACTATTGCACAATGAAATCGTTTTGACTGAATGCGTCACTCACAATGTGTACGTATCAATACTAAAAATATCAAGTATTAATATGTATGTGCGAGGTTCCCGCTGTAACGGGCATTTGAAAGGTTAAGGTTTGGACTTGTTTTTTTCCGGTTGTGTCCGTGAACATTAGTCCACACCAATCGGTCAGATCACCGATCCCTTCCATGATCTAGATATTTCAGGGCAGATGATCTGTATGATCTGTATGATCTGGCTCATGTTGACCGCGTGAAAGCCGTATGATCTGCATGATCTGGCGAATGTTTGCTGAACTGGAACTGTGCCATACAGATCGTGCACAATATGTATATCATAACGGCAGGTTGTGATCTAGATGACCTATCTATAGATGATCTGTCTGAATACGATCTATCTGTAGATGATATATCTGTATATTATCTATCTCTAGATGATCTATCTGTAGACGGTCTGTCCGCCGCGTGAAACAGTATATAACATTGGTACTGAAATGTAGTTGTCGGCGCTGTTCTCTCTGTTCTGAATGTTGGTGGACAGCGAGATGCTGGAGGCCCGATGGTTCATCCACCAGCAGAAGGCGAGGTATTACCGACCGCCCCCACCCTCCGAAGACATGGTGAGATTGTCTTCATATAATAGGATACAAACACTGCTTTCATTGTTCGCGTTCACGTTGTAGTATTTTTTTTTCGTGTACGTGCTTGCTGGTAGTCTTGTTGTTGATGGTGGTGGTAGTGGTGGGGGTGTTGGTGTTGGTGGTGTTGTTGTTTTTGTTCGTTCTTGTTTGTGTTGTATGTCCCTGGTTGTTGGTGGTGTTGGTCGTGTTGTTGGTGCTGCTGTTGTTGGCGAGTTGTTTCTGGTGTTGCTATGCTGTTGTTGGTGTTAGTGCTGTTGCACCAGAGCCAGCAGGACGGTTTTCCAAGGACGGCCAGGCTTTGTTGTTACAGTTTCTTCAACCGGTGGGGTATGCCTTTACCTTTATGATATTTTGGTGTTGGTATTACTGCCCGTCATGCCACGTCGCGTTTTTTTTTCTTTCTTGTCCATCCCACTCATTATCTTCGCCCTTCTTTTATCTCTCCCTCCCCTCTTTAGTCGTAACTCAGATCCGAGGCCACTAAGTAGGGTTTTCTCCCCCCTCCGCACTACGGTACGTGCCTTGAAATTTAATCGCGAGAATATTTCAGCATTTTCTTTACTCGTCGACTCGCGTCGGATTCCGTGCAACTCAGGAGTACATATTTACGAATGAAACGGTTTTCTAATACTCGAAGGCGCTGGGAAAAAGGGGGCTTTTCCCCAGCCTCGCGTGCCCGAATGGCCGTGTCCCCCCCGACCAGACAAAATAAAACACTAAAAACATGGTTTTGTGACCACTGACTCTGCACCTTGTTTGACTTTTTTGCTCCCCATCATCGCACACAGTCACAGCTGACGACAGTTTTGATTGTGCCACCCGCACGAGTTCCTTGCGAGAGTGAGGCGTGACCTAGCTTGTTACGACTGAACTGCTGTATACGGCAGGTGTATTTGTTTGCTCGTCGGCCTATCGAGAGATAGTAAGACATGCCCTCCCTAATTGCTGCTGCACTGCTGTGAACGGAACGCGTTATTGCTCGTTGACCTAGCGAGATATAATATGGCATGCCTTGTCTTATTTCTACTGCACTGCTGTATACGGTGCGTGTATTCGCTCGTCGGTCTATTGTAGCTAGAGCTAGAAGAACATGCCCTATATAATTGCTGCTGCACTACTGCTGTGAACGGAAGGTGTTATTGCTCGTTGACCTAGCGAGATATAGTATGGCATGCCCTGTCTTTCTTTCTACTGCGCTGCTGCGATCGGCAGGTGTACTAAGGCATCCCCTATATGTTATTATTACTACTGCACTGCTTATATCTGTGAACGGTAAATGCCTTATTCATTATTATTACTGCTGCACTGCTGTGATCCGTGAATGTCATGCCCTATATGCTTATCACTAATACTACTGCACTGCTTAATACAATTATTTTATATACGCCAGCTGCGAGTTCCACTGATTGAATAATCGATTCTCAACTTTGCAAGCTGCGTAGAACGCTTGTTCTATACGTGATTTGTAGTATTCGTGTGTGATTCGTGTGTGATTCGTGTGTGATTAGTGTGTGATTCGTGGCTTACACTCAGTTTTACAATAAGCCGTTCGCGCGTGTTTTATGTTGCTGCGATCTGTGAACGGCAGGTGTATTGCTCATTGGAGCGCCATCGCGGGGAGAACGTGACGTCATTCCACCTCAACAGGGACGATACGGGGGAGTTCCTATTGGCGTGTTCGATGGACTCCAACCTTCAAGGTGCGCTATTATTAATACTGTAGTCTTATCACGTCAAGCTACCTGTAGCTTTTCAGGCGACACATTTGCCTATTGACATGGCGTGTGTTCATGGATACCGATTTCGCTTTTTTGTGGACGCGATGTTGTTTTTTGGACACGTCGTACGTTTGTAGAAACCGCGGTCCTTTACTGGCATATCGATCGTTTATGGACACTGCGTTCGTTTAACGACAAATTGTTGTTTTTAAGACACCACGATCGTTTATTGACACACCGCTCGTTTATTTGATATATACCGCGTTCGTTTAATGTCACTTTTTTGTTTAGCGACCGCGCGATCGTTTATGGACACTGCTCTCGTTTAATGAAAAAAAAAATGGTTTTATGACACCGCGGTCATTTATTGACACCGCCTTTGTGTATTGACAACGCGCGTTCGTTTATTGACAAATGTTTTGTTTAATGACACATCTTTCGTTTAAGGACTCGTCTTTCCTTTAATGACACAGCTTGATTTAATGAACACATCTTTCGTTCATGGACACCGCGTTCTTGTACGTGTATGTACTGACACGGCGTTTCTTTGTTTTGGCACGCATTGGCTTGTGGACACGGCTGTGGCCCCGTATGGTGCTTGATGCCTTGTTTGCAGGGCCGATGATATTCCACACGCTCCAAGACACGCACCTCCGAGAGCTGAAGGACATCCCGACTGCCTCGGACAGCGCGGTGAGGAACAGGAACAGGACCACGCGCTTTTGCTCCGCTCGCTCATCCGCCCGTATCCCTACCTACAGTAATACCGTAAATAGGCGAAGAGCGCTGAGTTCGCACAGGGGACGCGTACTACGATAGAGCTATAAGGTTTAAAGGTATACCTTTTTTTGGCTGAAACGTTTTCTGAATGACCTATCGAAGCCTCCTTAACCCTTTTAGAACTGGAGTCTCATTTTGGGGACACATTACTTAGAATTAGAGTGGTTTGTCCCCATAACGGGACTGCAGTTCGAAAAGGGATATAACCCAAAATCGTCTGACGTTTTTGATCCATTCTTGTGTTGCAATGCTTTTCATAGTATACTTAAAAGTCACGGGATTGTATAATCAGGTACGTACGTAGCACATATGGGTACCCTTGCCACCCCCCTGTACAAGTCATGGGTTTCTAGCCTATTTTCGGGCGTTTTTCACCAGGGGTCTTGAAAACGTTGCAGTCACGCAAAAAAAAAAAACAGACGCTCTTGCCTCGGATTCCATATCGTACCCGTAATTACCGGTTCCGGATATACAAGGGACATTCCTGGTGTTTACCCTTTTTCTGCTGCAAAAATGAACCTGCACTAACTCCAAGTAGATTGTCCCGGAAGACTCACCGGGTTTGTGCAGTTTTAAATTGGTAAGGCTATTGATAGTACCGGTACCTGTGGGGATTCCCTTTGGGTTAGTTCAATTGAAGAGAAACACTTATTCAAGAGAGGTCATTGGCGCTGGCATATACTGTAAGCTCTATATATTAGCACCGATTCCGGTTTAAGAGCACTATGATACCGGTTTAACCCTCTTGCGATTTGAGAGAGGAAAATTGATGGTGCAAAGTGACAGTTTACAGCAGTAGTAACGGCCACTGTGTCGTTGGGGGAGGATACAAAATTGGCGTTCGACTTACAATGGTTGACGCAAGGAATCGCACGGTATCTATTAATAATTTGATACCCTCGATCCTACTGCTGTTGCATACTGTAGGACAGTAGGTCACCTGACGACCGGAAACTGGTGATTTGTCCTGTACAGCAGTACTGTAGATACAGTAAACATGATAACATTCTAGGAATTTCCCCCACGGGAACATCACGACCCTACCCGTACTGCTGGGCTCTCACGCTGCTCGTACACGGTTGATTGCACCCAAACTATGATTGCTTTGGTGGCTATCTCTCGTATCATACTGACACATGTATCCAAAAGGGTTTGTAGAGATATCTGCTATATAGTGGACTGACACCCGTCTCTCCTAACCCCCCCCCCGTCAAAGGTCAAACGACTAAGGCAAGCAACAAATGATTACGCCCCGCCCCCCCCCCCCCCCATATTCTGTACCGGCAAACATGCATTTGTTTTTTTTGTCAAATGTCTGTTTTTTTTTTTTTAATCATCATCTCTTGACGGCAGGTATACCTGGGATGCATGATACCCAACCTGCTCGGGACAGAGTTCCGCCAGCTGGACCACAGGGTAGACCCTCGCGACTCCGCGGCGATGGAGTACGTGAAGGAGAAGGGCAAGAACGAGCTCTGCGCGGTTGTGTACGGGGTCAACGTCATGGGCAGGTAACCTGTGGGGGTGGGGGGAATTTTTTGGGGGCGGGGGGGGGGCGTACTCATTTGTTGCTTACCTTAGTGATTTTATCATTGACCACGCATCCCTTTCGAGACGG
This sequence comes from Saccharina japonica, assembly GCA_008828725.1. Classification (NCBI taxonomy): domain Eukaryota; class Phaeophyceae; order Laminariales; family Laminariaceae; genus Saccharina; species Saccharina japonica. Next base: position 161,189 of record MEHQ01002735.1, read on the forward strand.
ACGATGGGGGGGGGGGGGGTCTCATGTTGTGCATGACCGTGGTCGTATGGCCATAGACCCTCGCACCCGTACAATGCCGGGGCGGAGCACGTCGGATTATGGCCGACCAGGCAGGCCTTGCTTGCAGGGGGGGTGTGGGCGTCTACTGCGCTTGTTTTGTCGAAGCACGCAATCACGCTCTCTCGGCTTAATATTGTTTTCGTTCCTCTGTTGACCCCAAAAATATCAACTACTCGTACATATTTGCGTTTTATGCGAGAGCTCGCCGTGTGCCTGAAAGCAGCCGCGACAGACCAATCACACCTAACCTCCCGTCGTTGTCAAGCAATCGGCTCCAAGTCGCGTATTTGAGCAATCCTTGGTTCCCGTAACTCGATCTTGTACTGGGCCGAGCGCTGTTGTCATCATCGCGCGACGGCCACTTGTTACCCGAACCCCCCCGATCGCTGTCCGAACAATCGGATGAAACATATGTCAAGGAGATGATTATTGGAGATAAGGAACTTTCCTAGAATAATCCGCGGCTTGACATAAAATAGAACGAGACGTGTTGGTTCATATACCAGTCCTAGCCTTGTCTTTCGAAATATTTTTAAAACGAATATATTTTGTTTTCCGCCACGGCTTTTGCAGGCGTTTTCGATAGGGGCTGCGTTTAGTGTTTTACTCTGTTCCCCCCTGCCTCCCCCCTGAGGGTCTATGGTTATACGACTACGGCCGTGCACGACATGAGTACACCGCCCCCCCGACCGATGATAACGCCGCACAGGGTACCGAACTCCATGAAAGTTCTTCTGAGGAGACCCGTGGCTTCGCAGTCGAGCGGATCAGACGGGCTAACGGACGCGCGTGAAGGCGATGACGGGGGGAGGGGGGAGCTTAGCGAGAGGGATTGGGGGGTGTCGGTGGAGGCTGGGGTGTGGGATGAGCCCATCATCAAGCGCTGGGAAGATGCCAAGGTAAGCCGTATGTGGTGGTGGTAGTGCCGTGGCGTGATGTGTATGGTACCACGGTAAGCCGTAGGTATGTGGTGATGATCGTGGTGGTGGTGGTGGCGTGGTGTGTGTGGTGCCAAATTAAGTTGTATGTATGTGGTGATGATCGTGGTGGTGGTGGTGGTGGCGTGATGTGTATGGTATCAAGTTAAGCCGTATGTATCTGGTGATGATCGTCGTGGCGGTGGTGGCGCGATGTGTATGGTACCAAGTTAAGCCGTATGTGTGTGGTGATGATGGTGGTGGTTGTGGCGTGATGTGTATGGCACCTAGTTAAGCCGTATGTATGTGGTGATGGTCGTGGTGGTGTTGACATTATGTGTATGATGCCAATGTAAAGCCCTATGCATGTGGTGAAGGCGGCGGCGGCGGCGGTGGTGGTGGTGGTGGTGGTGGTGGCGTGACGTGTATTATTCTATGGTAAGCCGTATGTATGTGGTGATGGTCGTCGCGGTGTTGGTGTGGCGTGTGTGTTTGTTGGTGGTGGTGGCGATCGTGGCGCGGTGAAGATGCGTGCTATTAGTAGTATGCCTCTTAGGGGTGCATGCTATTAGTAGCATGCCTTTTAGGGGTGCATCCTATTAGTAGCATGCCTTTTAGGGGTGCATGCTATTAGTAGCATGCCTTTTAGGGGTTCATGCTATTAGTAGCATGCCGTTTAGGAATGCATGCTATTAGTAACATGCCTTACAAGGGTGCACACTAATAGTAGCATGCATTTTAGGGTTGCATGCTATTAGTAGCACGCCTTATAGGGATGCGTGGTATTAGTTGCATGCCTTGTAGGGATGCACACTATTAGTAGCATGTCTTCTAGGGTTGCATTCTAGTAGTAGCATGCCTTACAGGGGTGCACGCTATTAGTAGCATACCTTACAGGGGCGAACCTAGTACTTTCTGTAGGTTATGCTACTCATTTGATTGCAGTATAGGAGCTCTACACCGCGCCCATAGTCGGACACTGAGAGGCATACAAGTGCTACTCGATGAACGACAACAACGCCACCGCCTGGGTATACAAACCCAAATGAGCTTAACCCCACCGATTCCTCAGCTAAGGTGCCCCGCCAGACACGAATGTTCCGGCCAAAAAATGTCAACGGAACCACGATTGTTTGCTGGTGGTGGTTTTGTGGGTGGTACGGGGTGTTGGTGGTTGGGGGGGGATTGGTAGCGGTGCTGGTGCGGTGTTGGAAGTTGTTGTGTTGCCATGGTTGGTGTTGGTTGTGCTGTACGTGGGTTTTTTCCCCCCAATAAGTACGTCTGAAGTGAAGCACCCCCCGCTTGGTATGTTGACCCCGCAAGCGCGTCCTTCCCTTTTCCGGTGCCCTGACCTTCAATAGAAGCCCCCGGAAAATGGCGGCAGTCTATTTAGGAACCTTTACTCGTAGTGAGGTAGGGGTGTTTTATTTATTTATTTGAGTTTGCCGCCAAATACATGGTTTGGTAGTTAGCCCGTTGACTGTTGATAACTCCCCCTTAATCGTCTCCGTGTAGTTTCCTGTATGTCATATCGTACGTACAGTAAAAGCTCTTTGGTTACGTTTTTTCTTCTTTTTGTTTATTTTACGTTTGTACTTTGTTTTCACTTTTATTTCACATGTTCTTTCCTTTCTTCTTTTTCCGTGTCCGGCAGAACCAGCACAAGCCGGCGTTCCGACCATCCTCCCCCCTCAAGTCTTTCAAGAACTTTTTCAAGGGCGCCTTCGACTCGGACGAGCAAGAGGAGCAGAGGGAGCAGCAGCACTACGCCACCCTCGGCTCGGTGAGCAAGACGTAGTCTTCGTAGTAATAGAGTGTTTGCGATAGAAGTAAAAATATATATATACTTTCCTTCCGCTCAAAAAAGTGAATTCCCTTCACCTCATGGTTTCGGTGTGTTTGCGATAGAAGTAAACAAAATCCTGCAGGCGACGCCTCCGAAAATAATAAGGGAAGTGGGGTGAGGCAATGCGGCAAACCAAACAAACAACGAAAACAAAAAGTAGCGTACGAGAGGAACGGCAGCCCAGCAACGGTGGCGGCGGCAGGGGTATGACCGCAGTGCCGCAGCTGCAATCCCACGACCGCAAGCAGCAGCACCGGTGGCTGCAGCTATGTGGCGGCAGCCCCAGCAGCAGCGGCAGCCCCAGCAGCCCCAGCAGCAGCAGCAGCAGCAGCAGCAGCAGCAACAACAGCAGAGGAGCAGCAGAGCAGGAGAAGCAACAGCTTCCGTTTTTGCTTTTCTCGATTTTGCGTCCAACTCTTCTTGTCGTCGTGTGCTGCTCCTGCTGCTGCCCACGACCTACGCGCGACACCGCGCCGGCACGCTCCGCTCCAATCCCGCCCGGGGCCCGACATATATAGACCGTGGCGGCGCGCCGCCGCTGCTGCTAGTGCTGCTAGTGCTGCTACCGCAGTGTGGTGAAATTGAAATGATACACGGCGATCTGTCATCCTGTCGCGCTCTACAAGCAAGGCGGTAAGACTACGTCTCCATACGAGCACGACTCGTACGAGTAACTCGTACTCGTACGAGTAGTTCTTCTGAACAGCGCATCCTCCACGACACCAAGCCGGCGAGAGCGTACCGTAGCGGGCCGCCAGCAGTCCGCCGGCGCCCCGTCAGCAAAATCCAGCACCGCTTGTCCGTATCATACTGTAGCACACCTCTCGAGCCTCTGTGCTCCCACCGGTTGTTGTGTTGTGTAGAGCAAGCAGCAAGGTTGGGGCCTATGGGAGACATGTCCCATAATTTGTGCCGTTCTGCGTCGGTAGAATGCTCGGTGTGTGTAGGCCAATGAAACTGAGACCCAAAAGTTACCGTAACTTTTGATCCAAAACGTACTTCTCTAAAGTACTTTTTTGCCGTTTTTTAAAAAAATTACCGCAAATCCTTCCTTCGGGAGAATTTTTAGAGAAGTAAAAGTAAGAAAAAAAAAAACGCAAACACTCTAATTACAAAAGACACCTCACCTCTCACCTGTCGTAGGTAGACTCAATGATTTCGTCGAAAATCCTCTGTTCAAGCTACGTATATATCTTTTGTAAGATTTCGAATGGCCCCTCACCTCTCACCTGTACGTATAGTATACTGGTAGGTAGGTTCGACAATTTCGTCGAAACTACTCTGTTCAAGCTGCGTGCGATACCTCGATAATAAATCTACTGGACACCCGCTTTTTCACCGCACTCGGCTCCGTGATAATTTATAAGATTGCGAATGGCACTCTCACCTCTCGCCTGTACGTATAATATAGGTAGGTTCGACAATTTCGTCGAAATTTCTCTGTTCAAGCTGTGTGTGATATATACCTCGATCACAAATGTACTGGACACCCGCTTTTTCGGTCACCGCCACACTTGGCTCGGTGATAACGTCGATGCTTTGAGTAAAAACACTACCTGGTACGTAATAGGCACCTCAGCTGCGAGATAAATTTATTTTTTGGGGGGTATTTCGTCGAACCTAGTAGTGTGTACGCTTGCGTGTGTGATATCATGTGATACTTTTGATCACCAGGTATTTTCATTCATAAACATTGGAAATATATAAAACGTGAACTGTGACTGGGTTGTGAGATTTAAGACTTTGTCGAAACTCATATTTGCAAGCTGTGTGTGATCCTTCGATGGCGCATACTGTTTCACACCCACCCACCCACTCACCCTTAGGCTTTTGACCCATTTAAGACCCTCCGTCTTAACAGCATAACTATTCTAAACGTTTTTTTTTTTTCAAATTTAAACTTTGACGTTTCTGGCCTCAACCCTTTTTTAGTACCGCACTGTGCAGGAACACATATTCGACTCCACATCATTTATAAGTAGTTTGTGCCCCGAACAGGAGTGCTGTTCCAATCGGGCTAACAATGAATTGAGACATGTTTTGCCTTTTTTGTTTTTTGACCTTGTGCCTCTTGTTGTGGCGTTTCAGGAAGGGAGCGATATTATCACGTTCGAGACCCTGAGCCCCTCTTGGAACGAGGCCCTGCACGCCTGGACGTTGAATTTCAACGGTCGCGTCAAGATTCCTTCCAAGAAAAACTTCCTCGTTTCGCCAGAAAAGGTCGGTACAGTGCGTACGTAAATACGTCGTAGCTCCTTTCCTTTCCTTTCCTTTCCTTTCCTTTCCTTTCCTTTCCTTTCCTTTCCTTTTAGTCCCTGTTGTATACTGGTTTATCCTTTCCTTTCCGTTCCTTTCCTGCCTTATACTCGTACTGATTTGTCCTATCCTTTCTTACCCTGAACGTTCTTTGACTATGCTGTCCCCTTTTTGGGCTCTGCGTGCTTATCCTACCAGGCCTTTTTTTGTATCCTATGTTTTCCTGTAGTAGTATGAATAGTAGTTATCACAAGAACGTATGGCCCATAATCTAGTTCGTGGTATGCTTGTATCGTATCCTATCCGTTCTCATCCTATCTTCCTTTTGTGTTTCGTCCTATCATATCCTGCCCTTGGAAGTTGTGTCAGGTGAAGCTTGACTTGACTTGAAGTTGTGTCGTATTGTATTGAAGCTGTGTTGTGTTGTGTGGTATTCAAGTCGTGTTGTGTTGTGTGTTGTATTGTGTGTTGTGTCGTATTCAAGTCGTGTTGTGTGTTGTATGGTATTGAAGAACGTTTTTTGTTTTTTGTTGAACTTGTTGTGCTGTGCCACGCTCTCTCCCTCGTGTCGAGGTCGAATCCGTGGTGTTGTCGTCTCTGCGTGCAAATATCTCCATAGACAGTAGTTTACGCTTACAACGTGTGACCGTCTAGACAAACTTAACACTGTCACTGCCTGCAGCACCGTTATACTACAATCGAGTTCAGATTCACACACGGCATCCCACAGCGGCAGGCGGGGAACTACAATGTATGATCTAGATGCTGATCTATCTGTAGATATAGATAATATAGATAAGATAGATAGGATAGATAGATCATCATCTGTCCCAGGTGTGAAGATGTTTCATTGTGGCAGTCCCTACCGTAAATGCGTACTCTGACGACGCCAAAAAACAAAATCGTCTCCTGGCCTCTTTTTGTTTTTGGCGTGTGCAACTATTAATGATCTATCTATAGATATCTGTAGATACAGATAGATCATCTGTCCCAGGTGTGAATATATTACCCGGGGATGATAGCGAACGTTCCCTCCCCCCCCAGGCTTTCATTGTGGGAGTCCCTACCGTGAATGTGTTTTCTGACCACGCCAAAAAACAAAATCGTTTCCTGGCCTCTTTTTTTTTTTGGCGTGTGCAATTATTTTTCAACAGGGCAACCTTGTGATGGAGCAAGACTTCGGTGAGGGCACGGTGCACCTCCGCCATGGCAAGATGAGCAAGAGCCGTTTTTCGGTCGACTTTCGCCACCCCGTCAGCCCCGTCGTTGCCCTCGGAGTCTGCTGCAGCACCTTCGCCAACAAAATGGCGGTCACTTGATTCGGTGGAATGTTGAATGTGTTGGCTCTGACTTCTATCACTTGACCCTGATTAGATGTGTTGGCTTTGGGTTGACTTTTTGTCGACTTTTCGGGTTGATTAGTCGGGTTGATTATTTTGTTGACTGTTTTTTTGTTTTTTTTTGCCAAATGCTGAAGATTTGATTTTTTGGTGAGATTTGGTTGGCTGCGCGCTTGTTGATTTGAATGTATTTTGTTTGCTTTTTTTGGTCGTCGCCTTTTTTTGGGTTTTTTTTTTTTTTTTTTTTGTCGACCTTTGACAATGCTTAAGTGATTTTGGTGTGAATGTGCTGGTTTCACTTGCTTTTTATCCGTTGGCAATTGATTGGCTTTTTTTTTTTTGTTGACGCTTGACTCAAACACGCAAACGTTCACCGCCTTCTGTCGCTGTGATAGCGTTCACCGCAAGAGGTTGCTGCTGCGCGGGCGTTTGGGATTGTCATGAGGCATTGATGGCCGCGATGAACTTGGGAGCATTGTCGGAATTGCCGCCGACCGTGATCGGAATTGCCCCGCTGACCGCTGTCGAGATTGTCAGTGGTTGTTCGCCGGGATGGTCACTGGTCGTTGTCTTGATTGCCAATGGTCGTTGTCGGGCTTGCCGATGGTTGCTGCCGGGATGGCCATTGATCGTTGTCGGGAGTACCAATGGTCGTCATCGGGATTGGCCACTGGTCGTTTTCGGGGTTGACTTTTGGTGCTGTCGGGATTGCCACTGGTCATTGTCTTGATGATTGCCAATGGTCGTTGTCGGGATTGCCACTGGCTGTTGCCGGGATGGCCTTCGATCGTTGTCGGGAGTACCATTGGTCGTCATCGGGATTGCCACTGGTCGTTGTCTCGATTGCCACTGGTCGTTGTCGGGGTTGCCGGTGGTCGTTGTTGGGATTGCCAATGTCGTTATTGAAATTACCACTGGCCGTTGTCGGGATTATCACTTCTGACCTTTCTCTTTCTCTAGCGGCGCGGATACCTGTTGCTTGTACGAAGAAGGCAACTGCTTGAGTTGCTGCTCTTACTTTTAATTTTGCGCCGGGGAGGGAAGGAGGGAGGGAGGGAGGGGGTGGGGTTGGTTTGGTGACCGTTATTTTGTGGAGGGCGCCCATTGCCAGCGCCTCCGCCTGTGTTTGTATGTTTTGTTTCGTTCTCGAGGGGAATGTTGCCGTGCGACGCTTCAGTCGCACCTCCTGATCTCCGACATCTCCGATGACTGTCTTCCGATAAGGGGCACCGCCACCAACCATGCTTGCGAGCGGCAAGCAATAATGGTCGACTCAGATTCCACGCCATGTTTTATTTTTATTTTTTGTCTTCAGTACACGAACGCTCGACTTTTCTGCCAGGCAGTTCCTGGTAGTGTGTACGACTTGCGACAGCTTCGACCTAATGGTTTGCAAGGGCCTATAAAGTAATCCCTTGTCACATCTTCATTCGGAGAAAATTCCGAGAAAATTCCCATGCGGTAAAGTGGTCGGGGCTGTTTTTTTTTTCGATTGAAGTACCAGGTATGTTTCATCCATTTTGCCGAAGCTCAGCCGACGTAAACCTGTCTCGTGCAGTACTCATGTCATGCATCACCCCGTAATCGTAGAGGGGGGGGAGCAGATGTATGCAGTAGTAGAATCTGCGTCGACTGTGATGGCTCGGAAGGAAGACACGCAGTAGCTGCGCAAATCACGGCATATACGCACTCACGCACACGATAGTGTTTTTTTCAAAACCTGTTCAGACTTGAGAGGGGGGGGGGAAACTTGCACAACCTCGTCGGACAAATTGATAATCTACAGATGGATCATCTAGATCATCTAGTTCCTCACCTGCCATTATGAGAGGTTGTGCAGGATCTGCAGAGAACACATCCAGCCCGGGAAGCACTGCTGGGTGTTGCAGATTGTACGGGACCCACTCGGCAACATGAGCTGTTTAGATCATCTATACAAGATCGGGAGTATATCTGCCTTGAAAGGTCTACTGCTTATAGATCATCAAGTGGGAACATTCTATATGATCTCTATGATTTGCCCGAGATGTGGAAATGTGTCGAGAATTAAATGACCTGATTGTAGTACAACATCGGCCACGAAATGAAGTGTAAGGAGGCATGCTGCTGGAGTAGGGGATAGGGGGTGTGTCCGAAGTGCAACATGGTGAACCCAGGGATATATAGTTGTGTCCCACGTGCAACATGGTGAAACCTAGGGAGATAGATACACGACATGCGCGCAGCAGGACGGCGATACAGCAGCAGCGGTCCCTCAATAGTGCCGATTGCCCGCTCTAGCGCGTGTGAAATCGCTTTTGGCACAGACGGGATTCACCGGTGTGGTATACAGTGTGCTGAATAGTGCCGGGTACCCGCTGTAATAGTGCATGTATAGTGCCTGTGGAATTACTTGGCACAGACGGGATTTCACCAGTGAGCGTAGCAGCAGTGTGCGGAGTAGTACCTGTTATTGCCGTAGCATTGCCGGTATTGTTTGGCTGGCGCATATACCGGCATTATAGAGGGACCATTGCTATACTGTTCGTACTCCTCGTGTCATAGCTGCACGCGCTTCCCCCTCGTAGACGTTTTTTTGGTTGAAACCATTTGACACCTCGGACAGATCATATTGATTAGATAGATGGTATAGATAATTCTCGCTTCATGATCTAGATCTGTCGGGCCGGATAGGTTCCTGATCTGTATGATCTGTATGATCTAGCTCATGTTGCCGCGCGGGGAGCCGTATTATTTTAACCTGCATGACCTAGGGACAGGTTTCCTGGGGTTGGGCCTGAACTACATGGACCCTGCACAGCATCTCATGACGGCAGCTTAGGGTCTACAGTAGACGATCTGTAGATGATCTAGACATTTTATCTAGATGAGCATCTAGATCGTGATCTGTGCGCTTCGTGAAACGTTTCGTTGTGAGGTGGCTTGTCCGGGGATCCCGAATGGCGGACTTTCTTTATAAAGGAAGTGCACCGCACAAAAAAGGCTTCAAACCGTCCACATCACCAAAATATGCGGTGTGGCTAGAATTGTTTTTAGCACGGTTTACACGCGAGCAATAAAAGAGCATCAGCAGCAGCAGCAGCAGCAGCCGGAGGTTTTTGCAGAACTCTTTTTTTTTTTTTGTAGTGGTGTGTTGGATGCGATGGGGTGTACGTCGTATGGAGATTTTTTTTTTATTTCTAGATGGGAACGAGTGGGCCATGGAAGGGAAGTTGTTGTTTGGTCGACTTTGGAGGAGAAACCGGTGTAGACTGCTTGCTTTTGCTGCGAAAAGAGCCATTTGACGCAGCTATTTGGAGCTGCCCCGGGTGTTTTCTTTTGGGTTGCTCGCTCCCGGAACCATTCTCCGACACCGTAGACCCCGGCATTGGCGGAGAGCGCACAACGAGCACAGATGCTACCTCTCTGGACGAGAATATAGTCCCGTTTGAACTCTAGATATGAATATCAAACGTACCTTATATTGACGACCAAAGGCACACATTATTCCGGCCTTTTTGGGCTCGTCGAAGCCTATTTTTAGCCCTATTATACTGATTTTAGTGTGGGGGCGGTCCGCGGAAAGGGGCCACACCGCCATATCCCGGCACCATTGACCACCCTCGGTATGATATACGACGTGCACGCAGGCCACAAGCAGGCACGGGTCCAGAGAGCAGCAACAGCAGCAGCAGCAGCAGCAGTGTACAATATATTTAGTACATTTTCGTATAGTATGTATGGTGGGTACGATTGGTATTAATAGCTGGACAGGCGAAACCCCGAACTCCGAATTCGTACTGGGTACGATCGGGGGTGAGACTAAAGTGGACCCCGAACCCCCCCGCCCCGACCACTGCTTAGGCATGTCGTGTGTGTACATCGCATTAGACCATTCACCATGCAAGCATTCGGCATGCCGTTGCAGCCGGAGGTTTTTGCAGAACTCTTTTTTTTTTTTGTAGTGGTGTGTTGGATGCGATGGGGTGTACGTCGTATGGAGATTTTTTTTTATTTCTAGATGGGAACGAGTGGGCCATGGAAGGGAAGTTGTTGTTTGGTCGACTTTGGAGGAGAAACCGGTGTAGACTGCTTGCTTTTGCTGCGAAAAGAGCCATTTGACGCAGCTATTTGGAGCTGCCCCGGGTGTTTTCTTTTGGGTTGCTCGCTCCCGGAACCATTCTCCGACACCGTAGACCCCGGCATTGGCGGAGAGCGCACAACGAGCACAGATGCTACCTCTCTGGACGAGAATATAGTCCCGTTTGAACTCTAGATATGAATATCAAACGTACACATTATTCCGGCCTTTTTGGGCTCGTCGAAGCCTATTTTTAGCCCTATTATACTGATTTTAGTGTGGGGGCGGTCCGCGGAAAGGGGCCACACCGCCATCTCCCGGCACCATTGACCACCCTCGGTATGATATACGACGTGCACGCAGGCCACAAGCACGCACGGGTCCAGAGAGCAGCAACAGCAGCAGCAGCAGCAGCAGCAGCAGTGTACAATATATTTAGTACATTTTCGTATAGTATGTATGGTGGGTACGATTGGTATTAATAGCTGGACAGGCGAAACCCCGAACTCCGAATTCGTACTGGGTACGATCGGGGGTGAGACTAAAGTGGACCCCGAACCCCCCCGCCCCGACCACTGCTTAGGCATGTCGTGTGTGTACATCGCATTAGACCATTCACCATGCAAGCATTCGGCATGCCGTTATTTTAGCGACACTTGCGGGAAAGGGATGGGGAAGGAGAGAGCAGGAAAGGATACAGGGGGGGGGGCGGGGGGGGGTGGCCCATTCGATTTTTTTTTTTTCGTAAGGCAAGCCTCGGTTGTGGCCCTTGGACGGCAAATCGGGCAGCGACTCATGAATTATTGTGTTCATGTTTTTTTACATTGGTTTTTGCTCCCAAACTGAATAAAAAGGTTAACGAAATAAATACTATTATTATGAGCAGGAAATTTGTTTAAGAAAAGGGGTGGCAACCACCCAATCAAGAATAAATACGGTGCGTGTAAACCGCAAACAGAACAAAAAAAATGTCAACCAACGTGGGTGGCGGGATGATGCGGCGTAACTAATGTAGTAGTGAACGGTAGCCTACATGTATAATAGCGGACGAAAACGAGCGGTTATTTTTTATGACGTCATCCCGACTTTGGTGTCCGTCGCAGAATGACTAGCACATCACCCCTTTTCGTTGCTGCGAGTATGCTACCATAACTAGACAATAACTGCCGGATGGCTTCGCACCTGCTGCAGGGTGAAGATATTTTGGCGTCACGGATATACGTACAACAGTACGAAGTAAAAGCCGATGAAGAAAAAAATAACCTAAAAATAACTTAACCTAAGGCTCACTTTTTTTAAGGGCGCGAACTAAATGGGATTAAGAAACTGTGTTCAGCGAAGAGCGGTACACTAACGCCTAACTACTCGGTACGCATGCCACCATGGAGGTGGCATCGGAAAATGGATTGAGAGGAAAATATCATTTTCCGAGTATACTCCTCTTCAAACTAGTTCGACACAAGAAGGAAAGTCCCACGATTTTAGGTTAACCCATTCAGAACTGAAAAAAACGTCCCATACTAATTCCAAACAGTTTGTCCCCAATTTCGTGGGACCAGTTTCTTAAGGGGTTAAGGAGGTCCCGACCATTCAGAAAAATTTTCTGCCAGAAAAAGGTATACCCTACACCTCTATCGTAGCACGCGCGCTGGTACCTGGTATAGGATACTATTAACAGCATATGCCCAAGGTTCCAACACGAATGGTGTCACAATACTATTCTTAAGGTTTTGCTCAGATCAGGCGTTTCTCGTTGGCGGGGGCCATACTGTAATAAAGAGTAGCTTCTGACTGGTTCCACGGCAACCAGGTTTTGACTCGCTCTATGTGCAGGAGCGGTCGGCACAAAAATTGTGCAGGATGCGGGTCCCCTGTGTATCGGTCGAGGCTACGTAGCCTTTCGGCCGCCCGGAGTTTTTTTGGGAAAAACACCTCCAAAACACACGGGCGGAGCCGCGTGACTGCCCCTGCCGACCTCGAGACCCTCAAAAGGCAGGGGTTAGGGTAGGTTAGCGTTAGGTTAGGGGTCGGGTTGGTCTCGGCCGACGTGTAAAGTTGAAATTGACCACACACGGCCAGCACAAAGTAATGTGCCGGGCCCTCCTGCACATGATAGGGCGCGCCCCAGGTTTTGTGGACACAGCAGTACTTTGGAATTTTAGAGTTGGATCGATTTTTGCGGTGGGAAGAGAGTTAGTTATAACCGACGCTAGGCGGAGTCAAATGTTCCGTTAAGTAAGACTCCCTTCAATTAAAAAAACACACCGCGAAAACGCCGACAGTGTGCGTCACGCACAAAAAACGCCCGGCCTCCGAAAAACAAAAACACCCACAGGTGAAATTATACGTTTAAGATAGCCCATTAACCCCGACCACGGAGAGACGCATAACGCCCCAGATGCGGGAAAACCAGGCACATTTGAGTCTTCGTGTACCCTGCTTCACAAGTACGACCCCAGAGGACAGGGGTTTCCATCCCACTCTTACGCGTCACGAGTACTCGTGTCAAACCAACCACCCATCTTTTTACCATTTTTTAACCCTCGTCGCGTGGCCTGTTCCAACTATAAAGTATCATCCCGCCGGACAGGGGTTTCCACTTAACAAGCGGGCGTTACTCGTGGTAAACCGACCTAATGTGTTTGGCCTCCACGACGAATCTCATCCCGCAGGACAGGCGTTTCAATTCCACACTTGGCATCTCGTGTGAAAACTGCATGTGAATTGATTGCACATCACATATCACTCCACAGGACAGGGGTTTCCATCAACACTGGAGCGTTACTCGCCTCCCCAAGTAACGGGTGCTCTGCGCAACAGCCACCAGTCCACAGGACAGGGGTTTCAATTCCACAGGGGGTTTCGATTATATTATGGCGTTACTTGTTGCCAAACAAGACACTTCAGCGTTACTCGTCCGCCGAGTAGCCACCGGGGTGTGCCGGGTGCACTGCGCAACAGCCACTAGTCCACAGGACAGGGGTTTCAAGTACACAGGGGTTTTCGATTCCATTATGGCGTTACTTGTCTCCACGCATACTACCCCCTGCCAAACAAGACACTTCAGCGTTACTCGTCCGCCGAGTAGCCACCGGGGTGTGCCGGGTGCGCTGCGCAACAGCCACTAGTCCACAGGACAGGGGTTTCAAGTACAGGGAAACCCCCCCTCCCTCCTCCTCCTCCTGCGCCTGTTGGCTCGACCTCTTCCTAGCACCACTCTTGGGAGACTTCCCCTTCCCCCCCGCAGAACCAACGCCTCCAGCTTTAGCACCACCCGCAGGGGGTGTCTTGGGCCCCTTTTTGCTCGCTGACCCCTTACCCTTACCCTCCGTGGCGTTAGAACCAGCTCGGAGAGGGGTCGCGATGTCACCAGCCGCGCTCTCCCCCTCCCCTTCCTCCCCTGCCGAGGCTTTCCTCTTTTTCTGGGGAGGCGTTTTCGCGGAACGCTTCTTGCCGGCCGGGGAAACCCCAGCGGCGGCGACGGCGGCCGGTGCGGGCGACGCCGCTACCGGGGTTTCCACCACCTTCGAAGGCTTCGCGTTTTTCGCGCTTGGGGGGTTTCCCTTACCGGGGGATTTTTTCGCGTTCGATGCTGATTTCGAGTTCGCTTTCACCGGGGGGGTGCCGTCATCAACCTTTCCAGCCGCCGCCGCCGCCTTAGCAGCGGTGGCGCCCTTTCCCTTAGTCTTGGGTTTCTTTGAGGAGGAAGGGGGGGCGGTCGTGTCCGGCTGGGCGGCCGGGGCTGATACGGCCGCGTCCCCGCTTTTGCTCCTCCGCTTGCTGGCTGGGGTGGAGTCCTGGAGGAAGAGAGGGAGGGAGAGCGGCCCGGTTGATTGATGGCAGCTTGGGGGGCGCGGATACGACGGTTGGCGAACTGCATATACTTCTTGGGGGGGGACAAAGTATTCATTCTCCACACTAATGCGGAGGACCTTGTAGTAAACAGAACCACACATTCTGAGTAAAAATAGGGAAATATATAGGCTTTTGGGTGCACCGTAGGTCCTCCTATTTGTTATGGTCCCTCGTAATAGTACCTGATAGTCCATGCACTAAATGAAGCCGATAAAAGGGTTCGAGTACGAGCTGGTCCCAGGAAGAAACATAAGATTCCATCTTCGCAACTTTGCACGCTGGTTTTTGAGGGTTTGAAAACGAAATTTGGCAGGAGTGTTCTTCACAACGTTACGAAGGGCTCCAAAACTGGCCTTTTCATTTTGGTGTTTTTTACCTCTTTACGTAGTTTGTTTTTCAATTTTCGCGGATTTTTCAGCAACTTTGACCCTAAATAACTCATGATTAATTTATTTTTTTTAAAAAGGCCAGTTTTGGAGCCCTTCATAATGTTGTGAAGAACAACCTCGCCAAGTTTTGTTCCGCAACTCTTGAAAACCAGGGTGCAAAAGTGATTTCCGCGAAGTGTATTTTTTCCCCTAAGGTTTCTCATTGCTCAATACATTATCCTAGTAATTTAGCAGGCGCTTCTTACCACAGCCTGATAGGCTCGCAGGAAGCAAAAACGTGACATGGACGTCTTCCCCTTGTTGATGCGATCCTGTCAAGATTTCTAAAGTCGAATTAGTCGGCGTATTGACCGATATATGGCCTGAATACTATTATATTGGTTTTACTATAGGATTACTGCAGGAAAGCTATCCCCTATGGAATAACGCCTCCCTAAGGAATACCAATATGACCATATCTCGCGAACTACAACTCGTAAGCCAAAAATCTCTTCACCGATGTGTTCCCCTTGGTGATGCCGTCATGTCGATATATGTAGTGTTCGAAAAAGTAATGTATTCCGTGTTTTATTTCCCGAAGAAGCTATTTTATGTTTCTCTCTGGAACCAGCTCGTAGAAAGTACAATAAACATGCCACAGTAAAACGAACACCGCCAGGTCACAACACACTTTTTTTTTTCCATCCCATTCATTATCTTCGCACTTCCGTCTTTCTCCCTCCCTAGTCGTAACTCAGATCCGGGGTCACAAAGTAGGCTCCTCTCCCTCCCCCCCCACTACGGTTCTTGCCTTGGTTTTTATCGCGAGAAGATTTCAGCACTTTCTTCCCTCGTCAACTTTCGTCGGATTTTGCTTACCCACGCTATAATATGCGCTCTCGACAGTCGGTGTCATTTGAGAATAAAAACCTCCATGGGGAGAATCGAACCCTCGACATCCGGCCCTACAGGCGTCGTGGCTACCAGTTAGACCACCGGGGCGACCGGCTTGGGCAGCAGCGGCGGGCTGCTCATTTCGTAGACCTGAAGACGCCGGAATTGGATTTTTGTTCCTGAGCTATGTTATCTTTCTTTTCGGGGGGTAGTAACCTCGACCTCAACCTCAAAATTCGACGTAAAATACCACAAACCACTCCCACCCACTCCCACCCACAGGGAGCACCGCCGGTATCCCACAAAAACTACTGCATCAAGGCTCTGCGAGCACTATGCTATTGCCACTACTAATAGGTCTCTTCAAAACCAACGGCATTTGGATATCAATCCCGAAACGTTACCACGGGGTTGAAATGTCAACCTTGACCCATGAACAGCCCTGATTATTATATTTTACGTGTAGGCACTAGACACCCATTGTCAATGTCTCACCTCCTTCTCCTCCTCGTCCTCGCCCTCGCTCTTCCGCTTCTTCTTCCCCTGGAACGGGCCCGCCTCCACCTCCCTGTCGTTGAGGCTAGCCACGAACCCCGGGAAGTCGTACTCGATCCCGAGTGCGGCTAGTTTCGCGCGCTTGGCCTTGTCTTTTCCTAAGAGCTTGGCCACGTGCTGCTCGTCCTTAGCCGGAGTCCTAAAAAAGACAAGCGAGAACGGCGTGCGTCCGTCGATGGGAGAGCTGTGTTACTAGGGCTGTGTTTTGTGATTTGGCTTAACATTCAAGTCGCCGACTTAGTTGGCATTAGTTGGTTAGGTATTACAGTTACAGTTACAGTTTTTTTAGTTGGTTAGGTATTACAGTTACAGTTACAGTTTTTTTAGTTGGCTAGGTATTTCAGTTAGTTACAATTACAGCTGTAGCGGTGCCAACTCGTACATCAGTATCCGACTACTGTAATGACCAGTACGAGCATTGTTTATATTATTCCCTCCGACTAAATGGGGTGTCCTTGCTGGTGGAACATTAGTGTGGGAAGAGCGGCGCGCAACGGTGGATGGGAGTGCAGTTACAGTCGTGTATCCATTTTAAGACCCTTTGGTTGAAGGCCGTAGAAGAGAAAAGACCAGGTAAATCGGCGTGTCACGAAAGAAAAAAAAAACTTGCAACTATTAATAATATCGGATCATTTGTTCAGTACAGTAGTAAACTATAACACCTACAGTAGAGCTGAGCCCACGTTTTTGGGCTTAGTCACGGGGTGGTATTAGAATGGGTACATACACCCACTGTGCTAGGGCTGCGATTTGACTTAGTACCTGAAACTCGCCGATTAGTTGTTAGTTGGCAACGTAATACAGTACTAGTTGTAGCGGTGCCAACTACGGTAGCATCCGACTAATGTTAGTTGGTTTTCTTGTTGGTAGGAAGGCTTGGTTTTTGACATAGGGTTTGTGTAAAAAAGGAAGGCAAGTATGATAGCGTGGTCGCATGATTCTCGGGTCGAGTTTTGATCGATGCGAATGCGAATGCTGCCATGTATCGCTTTCGCTTGCGTCGCGATTAACACACCATCAAAGCGCAACATGGGCGGGCGGGGGGGAAGCGCCCCACCTCAACCCCGGAAAATGTGAGAATTTTCACTGCGCTTCAAGTGGGCATTTCACAATCGGGACGCGGAAAGTGGACGCCACACAAAGTGTATAGGGCTATACTCGAACCTGGAGCAGCACGTTTTTCGAATATGGAAAATGGCTCAAATATATACGAAAAACCAGAACGAACCCCCAAGACAAACGGCTTACGGCTGCAGGGTTGTTGGTTCTCAAGAATCAGGTACTAATTTTCTTGGAACGGTTACAACTACGCCAATGCCACCACTCTTCGGAGTTGTAACGGCTGTAACGGCTATATACAACAACGACAAATCAATGTGGACGTGTGGACGATCTTCGAGTACAACACCCTTCAACCATTTTGTCAACGTACATTTCAACTGTTTCGTCAAAATAACTTCTCCAACCATTTTTGTTTTGTCGAAGGTGGTCTAAGAAGGAAAACTCGTAACAAAAAAAACGCCTTTTCACTACTATTCAATCATTTTTTTTGTCGAAGCTTGAGCAAAGCAACAAAAAAAACGTGAACAAAAAACGTCTCCCCACTAGTTTTCAACCCTTTTTTTTTTGTCGAAGACGAGGCAAGCAACAAAAAAAACCGAGAACAAAAAACCCCGCCTCCTCACCTGTCCGCGTTGTACTTCTCGCGGTAGAGTCCGTGCCAGTTAACCTTTCGGAACTTCACCCCGGCGCCGTCGAACAGGTTCGGGTGCACCTCCTCGAACCGCAGCACCCTGCACACCAGCTGCTTGTCGAAGAGGTAGTAACCGTTCATCGTCTCCGCCACGATGCCCGCGACCTCGGGCGAAGTGAACTCCACGTATGCGTACCCCTGCAGAGCAGCGACAGTCGGAGCACATGGTGGGATGTCGTAGACAAGTGTTTGTGAGACTTGTGGCACCACGATTTTTGTATTTTGCAGGACAAGGGTACTTGTTCTCCACATCCCTAGTTGTTGTTGTTTTAGTGTTCTGCCTTCCGACCACTGCTGTGCAGCGTGTGTCAATCGCTAAAAAAGACGAAGAAACATGGATATCAGGTAAATATACTGACTGCCTGTACTTCAGCACCAGGTACTTTGAAGTAATACGTTTTCGGTAATGTGGCACAGACGATGGTGTGGTGGTATTGGAGATAGTCTGATAGTCGAGTAATAATATATCTAAACTACTCGTAGAGTAAGAGCAAACGTATTTAGAGCTCAGCCTGTCTGAGAAAATGGGAGTACGGGTACAACAGTCTTATATTAATGTTATACTCGTAGAGCATACCCTTCTATGGTGTGATACAGCTGCTGCGAGAGGTGACCTTATACAAATCGTGGGGGAACCCAAGACCGGGGACGTAAGGAGTGCATCCTCGGGGTGAGAGAAAAGCCTGCTAGATGTACAGAGAGAGAGCAACGCGCCCGTCGCCACAGCTACCTTGGACGTGGTCGGTCCATAGGTAGGCTCTGTTGTGTTCTGCGTTTCCTGCCTTCTCGTGCTGCTGCAGGTCGGCGACAATGGCAGAGGAACGTGCCACTTCCACCGTCATCGACCTACAGCAGCCCGAAAAAGAAGGAAACGCGTAACACAGCAGACCCTACCTATGGACCAACCGCGTCCAAGGCAGCTGCTGTGGCGGTGGGCGCCCGCCGCCACAACTGCGTGGTCATGGCCGGTACTCAGGCCCTGCTTTGGAAATCGCGCAGCCCGGTGTATAGACAACGAGTCTCACAAGCAGTATGTACGTACATAGTGCGGGGTTGCCTATCCTACATATGGTATGTGCAGTGGGAACGAAAAAGGTGGTTTGTGGGGAAAAAAAATGGCGAGATATTTCCCATCATATCATAGACGCATCGCTCTGCGCTTGCACTCTCTCTCTCTCTGTTGGCGAGAACACCAGCCTGGAAATTCGATCGAGGCGGTGTGTTATCTTGCGTGATATTGTATGATATGTGTGCATGTTTATATAATAGTGGTAAGGGGTCGTATTCAGCAGCTTGTCCTTTGACCTCTGACCAGGCACGCTACCGGGTATACTGGCTGCGGTACTCGTAGTCTAGACAGGCCGAACAGCTGACGAAGGCGGCGGCATCCCCTTCGCGACACCGACAACGCGGCAACAGTTAGTAGAGGTGTGCGGAGAGGCGAAAGGAGAGGGAGAGGCTTCCTGTGCTAGAGCCTCGTCTCCGAGGGACGATGGCGTTGCTATTTTATGTGTGTGTGTGTGGGGGGGGGGGGGTACCGGTATTGCACGAAGAAAGTAGACCTTCTGGCGTTGGCGATACGTACACACTGCTGGATTACAGTAGTCAGTGTGCCTTGCAGCATACAGCAGTATCAGTGATGCAATGAGGAAATGTGACACCAGGTATCAACAACGACAACAACACTTGGCTCGTACTCGTACGTATATACATGTTTAGCGTGGAACCTTCTCGCTTCTCGCTTTAAACGAGTACCGGTATATACTGCCAACTGCTCACCGCGTCTGATTAGAGAAACACCGAGAGAACAAGAGGAGTAACCTACAGTATATACTACTGCCTGTAATCTCGCGACGTCCCAGGCAAGCAAGCCGCACTCTGCTCCAATCGGTGTGCCAATCGGTGTGCCATCGTATTTCCAAGGCTAAGGCTGGAAGAATTAACGCTGTACCAGGTACCTGGTGCCAGGTACGTTGGTCGATGTAGTCCATGCAAATACCGGTAGGCGAGGAGACTGCCGGGAACAAAACCTGCTTCCGACGATATCAAGTACCCACTGCTGCTGCCATCCCTGAGCCTCGTATAATACGATACAACAAGTTACGTGCCAAGAGGTTTCTTGAGGCGCGAGTCTGAGAATCTGCATCTATGATACGGCCATCTGGAGTGTATGTTGTACGTACGTAAAGCTGCACCACTGCTGCCGTAACATAGGCGAGCACACGAACAATCGAAGTGCAAACAACCGAACCAGAGCATCTGAAACTTATTCCTTCCAACAAACAAAAGGCCAAGGCAACGTCCACACATCTCGCCTTGCATCGTGCGCTCTTCTTGCTTCTCGAGATGCGAACCCTGATCACATCCCCGAACTGCTTGAAGAACCCATTCATTGCCTCCTCGTAAAACCCGTGCGGGATGTGCCCCACGTACACCACCCCGGAAGGCTCCCCCGCAGGCCCCACGGGCACCACTGACGCCCCGGCCGCCTTCCCTTTCTTGGCCCCCTTCTTCTTCTTCTGGGCGCGGAGGGGAAGTGGTGGTGGCTTGAGCTCGCCGTCGGGCTGTGCGCCGGCCTCATCGCCGCTCACGCTGCCCTCGGACATGCTATCCCATTCCTCTCCACCCAAGGCCGCAAGTTTAGCTTCCAGCTCTTTCCGGATAACCTTAGCCATGATTGCTCCAGCTCGAGCTTGGACTCTCAACTGGACGGTCAAGAGCGAACCTCACACGGGGGGGATGCGTGCGTGTATCGGTCAGTGCGTGTGTTCTGAGGGCGTGCGAACCCTGGCCTCGCTTCGTCGGCGTGCGTGGTTGCGTGGTGTTGGGCTTTGGGTGGCCTTGGGCTGGTGGACAAGATGCGGCGCAATTAAAAAGGGAGCTTGACTAGACATGTACAGGCGTTTTGGTCCAGGGTTAGGGTAGTGCTGACTTTTGCTTCGTGGAGAGCTGTCACTCCTCAATGCGACGGCAACCAGCGACCGTGTTGGCTGAGACTACTCCCGCTGCAGTCAACACCGCTCCTCTGTGCCCGTCTTAAAAGGGAAAAGATTCCGCGTGGAAGAGAAAGAGGCAGTTTCATTGTACCGCTGAGGTTTGGTTGAAGGTGGAATATGGAGCTGCCTCAAGCGCTTAGCACGGACAATCCCGGCCACGCCCAGACAATCTACCAGGTACGAGTATTATACGCCGAATCGATGTGATGTGACTGGTCCCCTTCATGTTGCCGGGCCGTTGCCAAGGCGTTGCCGGCTTTGCATGCAGCAGTGCACAGCAGTTGTGGTCTGATCGGCGGATTGCATCGACCGCCGGGGTCCAGAGGTTCAAAGCCAGTATCTGACTGTTGAGCAATGCAATACATGTCGAGGTATCGAATGCTCTTCATATGTACCGGGTACGACTTGTGCACTCCTCAATCAGTACCCGGAGGATAAGGTCAGGGGTCAGGGGTCAGGGCCAGGGTGCCCAGCAAGGGCAACGTGGTAAAAAGTAAAAGAACAGCGCCCTAGGGACGTTCCCGACATTTGCCCTCCCAAGCGCTTGTTCTCGTATTCTCTACCAGTACTCCGCTGTAGACGGCGGTGATTTACGAGTACGAGCGACCTTCGGTGCTGATTACGATCCTCTTCCAGCTCTCGGTGAGGCTGGTCTGCCGGAGAGCGCAGCCTTCACCCCTACGAGCAGCCCATACGTCGTCTTTCGTGCCTTCGATATATCGCGCTCCACGATATTGATCTTGGCCTTCACGCCCTTCGAAATCGAGCCCCTCTATCTATCGATCTCGTCCTCGACGTTGTCCTGTGAAATATTTTATCGACCGCACCTACTGGCTGTTGTAGGGTTTTTCACCACATCCCTCCTCCAAGGGAAACCCCATTGTCCCCAAGGCCACCGTAATGCGGGTTCCGCGACCGCCGCAAGGGCGAACAGTAGTGCACACATCACACTGACCATCTACAGATAGATGATCTACAGATAGATGATCTTCAGATAGATGATCTACAGATAGATCATCTAGACCATCTAGATGCTAACCTGTCGCTATGAGACGTTCTGCGGGATCTGTACGATACTGCTATTAATAGGCAGTACAGATCCAACCCAGGGAACATATAAATACGTACGTAGGTCGTGCAGACTGCAGAAATACGGTGGTTCAGTAAACGCTAAAGATGGGCTACAACTGTTTGTAGATCACATCATACAGAGGACGCGTGCTACGGCAGAGGTAGCACTTTTTGGCTGAATCGTTTTCTGAGCGATCGGGCTCCTTAATTTAACCCAAATTCGTCGGAATTTCATTTTTGTGACAAAATATGCTTCAGACTATACTTCGGTCATGAGATTTCTCATCCGACAGCACTTTTATTTTCCTCCAAAATCATTTCGTTCTGTGAGGTATGGCGCTCCTTACGTGAGGAGCTCAGAAAAAACATGGTGCACCTCTATCGTAGCATACGTCAAATATGGGATCTATCGATCTGCCCTGGTAGATCTAGATCATTAGGTAGGAATTATCTGATCTATCTGTAGATGATCTGCCCGCTGTGTGGAACGGTGGACCTCCCGCACCGTGACGGTGTAGGTCAGAGGTTAGGTAGCTTGAGGACCGCACGCATCACTTCTGTCTGTGTCGTCCCTACCGTGCTTGTCGTCGGTGATGACACAAGGGACGCCATCGACGCCTGCCGGTCTTCAAAGCTTCCACTCTTGCGGACAGATCATGATCTATCTATCTCTAAGTAGATAATCTAGATCGTTTCCTGCCGTAAAACGTGAGCCCACCATCACCGAGACGGTGCATCACATCATAGAAGCCGCCACAAATCGGACGAATCACCGATCCCCCGATTCACGATTAAGCTTTTGTTTTTTGTGGAGCTGTATATATACGAGTACAGATTCAGCCCACAGGAGAAAATCTGCTAGATAATGCAGGTTATATGATTCGGCTTCCACCCTTCAACACGAGCTAGATCACACAGACCTTGTTTTTTTGTGGAGCTGTATACGAGTACAGATTCAACCCACAGGAAAAATATGCTAGATAATGCAGGTTACACGACTCGGCTTCTATCCTTCAACACGAGCTAAATCACACAGACCAGGAACCTCTCTGCCCTAAAAAAAACAGATAATGCAGTGGAAATCGATGATCTGTCCGATTCGTGACGGCGGTAGTTCTTAAAATTTGGTCGCAGGGTCTGAGATGTAGTGTAGCTCTGATTGGCCGAGGACCACACAAGAAAACGTTCAAACAATGTCTCCAGCTCTTAAATTGGCCGAGAACCAAACAAGAAATTGTTGTGAGCATTTTCAGGGAAATCGGTTGAACGTTTTCCGAGAAATTGGTTGAGAACCGCCCGAGTCCCCTGCTCCCGCTTGGCCCCCTTACATCCCACATCGACCTGATCCCACCCTGACCCGAGCCCTCCAAACCGAACCTGCACATAATTCGTTGGGGCAGGGTCCACGAAGCATGATGGACACACTGGTCCCACACCAATGGACACAAAACTGAGAAAAAATCGACCTACGTATATTACAACCGATAACTACAGGTCCTGTTTGCCACCGGATTGTAAGAAAAGCTCAAGAATGTTGTCTGGTTTATCCAGCACGGTGTAAAAAATAAAATAAATTTGGACCACGCCCGTAGGCCGAGATGTTTTTGGTGGAGCTCGATATTTGGAGGCGTGGGGGCCAAGGTCGGTCTCGTGGAGATCGATTTCGAAGAAATGAGGGCTTCGAGCTACGGTGGGCTGGGCTACCTGGCGCTCGATGACCCCCCAGCTTACACCAACGTATTGCCCTGCTCTATGTACAAGTATCTGGCCTGCTCTATAATGTCAAATGCGCTGTATTTTTAAAGACAGGGCACGGGGTATTGTGTAGGGTTTAGTGTAGCTCCTGCCGCTGAGAATGATTTTTGTTTTGCTCGGCGTCCCCAAAAAAGCGAGCCTCAGTTTCTCGCTTATAGCTTGTTTCCTGCTCGTGTGGGCCCATAGGACAGCATACCATACCATGCCAGACCAGACCAGACCATACCATGCCATACCATACCATACCATACCATACCATACCATACCATGCCGTACCATACCATACCACACCACCCTGCCCCACCCCGTCGAGCAGGCCATCGAGACATCAACCCAGAGCCCTATCGAGGAAGAGCGCAAGCCGGCCGAGCAAGTACTGAAAGCATGCCAGGAGATCCCAGGGTACACCTCCATCCTCGCCACCACGCAAATACTCACACAAGCGGTGCTGGTGGAAATGAGACAACACACTACCATTCTGATATGGTTTGAAGCGCAGCGTACCCAATCTGTTTTTTTGTGCAATATTCGGGTATGTACTCGGGTAGGTACTTTACACCTACAGTATGTACCAAAAACACCCCTCGCAACTACACACATATGCATATAGAGACGTTGATAGCGATGAGGGAGCAAACACTAACACCTTACTCTTGTTAGGAGCACAGCGTACCCAACTTGGTTGGTATTTTCTAGGACTCGGGTAGGGTTCCGGGTATCCCCCTAGAGCAAACACCTGTAAATCCCCTTAGAGTACATACCCAGGGGCCCTCAAGAGTACATACCCGGGAACCCTCTCAAGAGTGCACACCTTTACCCTCACAAGTCTATCCTTGCAAATACTCACACAGTAGTGGCGCTGATGTTGATGAGAAGAGCAAACACAAACACTCCGATCTAAAGTCCCTTTGGAGTACATACCCTGGTACCCCCTTAAGAGTATATACCCAGGTACCCTCTTCAGAGTACATACCCGGGTACCCCGTTAGAGCACATACCCGGGTACTCCCTTAGAGTACATACCCGGGTACCCCCTTAGAGTACATACCCAGGCACCCTCTTGAGAGTACATACCCGGGTACGCCATTAGTGTACACACCCGGGTACCCTCGCAGAGGACATACCTAGGTACCCCCTTAGAATACATACCCGGGTACTCTCTTAAGAGTACATACCCGGGTACCCTCTTAACAGTACATACCCGGGTACCCTCTTAGAGTACATACCCTGGTACCTAGATACCCCACTAGAGTACATACCCGGGTACCCCCTTAGGGTGTATACCCGGGTACCGTCTTGAGAGTATATACCCGGGTGGGTACCCGAGGGTATGCATACAGCCTACCGGTATGTACCAAATACACGCCTTCCCAACTACTCACGCAGTGGCGCTGATAGCGATGAGAGAGCCCAGGCAGTACAGCAGCGCGAAGGATACGAGGTCTCCGCTGATAACCATGAAGGTGCTCAGGAAGGACAGAAGGTACCCGCAGACTAGGCAGATGCCGAACCCGATCAGCCGTTGCTGGAACGTCAGGGAGGGACACATCGCGCACATCTCGTTCGCGAGCGTCGGCTCCTGCTTTTTTAAACGGAAGCGCGCGTTTTGTTGGGTTGGGTTGGGTTGGGTTGGGTTGGGTTGGATTGGGTTGGGTTGGGTTGGATTGGGTTGGATTGGGTCAGGTTGGGTTTGTTTGTGTTTGGCTTGTGGCTGAGGGGGGCTCTGCTGGAATCGGTTATAATGGAAGAGCAGCAGACGAGGGTGGCGTCTCAGGTGCGGCTTGTTGGATTTGGGTTTGGTTTTGGTTTTATTTGTTTGGGTATTCAGCAGTAGTGGGGCCTGTATAGTGCAGGGCGAATAAGGCCGCCCGCTCGATATTGGGCCGTCAACGTCGGCCGTCGTGACCGGATAACTGCACTCACATGACGGAACCTGTGTCGGCCTGTTCTGTCCCATGTTGTTCTCTCCTGCCCTGGTCTGCGGCTGTCCTGTCTTGTACTGTCTTGTAACTGTCATGTCCTGTCCCGTGTTGTCCTCTCCTCCCCTATACTTCCTTGCCCTGTACTATAGGGTACCTGCACTACTAACTTTATCCGCATGATCCACGCGACGTGCCTGCGCTGCTCAATCACCCCGCCCCCTCCCCCTTTCCAGTTGGGGGTTCTGATGGGCAAGATAGCGAGGGTGGACTGGCCTAGACAGTGGCCGGAGCTGTTCCCATCCTTGGTGACCTCTCTCGTGGCAGGCGGCTCCGCTCGGAGACGGATGGCTCTCTGCGCCATCAACGAGGTCGGTTCGGCGAATTCAGCAGGGCTGTGCACTGGCAGTAGCTTGTCTACTGGTTGAGCAGTAGCTAACTACTGATTGAGCAGTAGCTATCTCTACTGATGGAGTCTGCCAGTATGTTTAATATCACGTACGACCAAGAAACACGCCACAGTATATGGCGGAACATCATAGAAATATACTTTCTGGAGGAGAGAGCGAACACAATGGAGGCATGCCACAGTAGGGAGGTGGGTGTACTCATGTCGTGCTCTGCCGTAATCGCATGACCATAGACCCTCGCATCCTTGCATTGCCGGGGCGGAGCACGCTGGGTTTTCACCAACCAGGCAGACATTGCCTTGCACCAAGCGCGAAGCGCCGTGGGGTGTCGGGTGAGTCGCATGAAGGGTGAGCTGCATCCTGCTAAGAACCACCTTCGAGGCGGACTTGCATATTGACGAACTGATGCGATTGCACCGCCAACATGGTATGCGGACTCCATTCCTGTCCATGTGCTTTTCGAAAACGGGAAGGGGCAACACGCTTGGCTGCATGTCCCTATTTCTAGCGAGCGTGTGCGACGTACCCTACCCTGCCCTTCCCTCACGTAATTTTTGTTTGGACGCCACGGACCTCAACTGCCCTATCGCCCCCCCCCCCCTCGCCCCCTGCTCCGTCTCGAAAGGGATGCGTGGTCAGTTGTTGAATGACTAAGGCCAGAAACAAATGAGTACCCCCCCCGTTCCTGTCCCCGTCTCCATCCCGGCATTTTAGAGATGCGAGGGTTTATGGACATACTACGACCATGCATGACATGAGTACCCCCCCCCCCCTGTCCCCCCTTTATAAATATATGATATATTTATGGGTTGGGTTGGCGTCGGTTGGCAACGACGCTGTAAAACACGCCACTCGCTGCGTGAGCTAGACAACCAGGGTGCCGTTTTTTTTTTTTTTTTTTTTTGGCGGTCACCAAAGCTGGCGGTCGAGTAGATCATTTGTGCGGGGTGGAGAACCTTTGTTCCGCACAAGGGGAATGGTCGTATCACGTAGTGTTAATATGGTAAGGCATCCGCGAGGCAGTTACATAGTAAAACCCATTGCTGTCTCCGGAAATGGCCACACCAGAAATTAAATTAACTCATTGAAGCTGTCGTCCATATGCAAGTCCGCCTCAGAGGCGGTTCTTAGCAGGATGCAGCTCACCCCCCATGCGACTCGCCCAATACCTCACGGCGCTTCGCGCTTGGTGCAAGCAATGTCTGCCTGGTTGGTGAAAACCCAACGTGCTCCGTCCCGGCATTGTAGGGATGCGAGGGTCTATGGTCATATGACTACGGCCGTGCACGACATGAGTACCCCCCTTCTCCCCCTCTTCCTCCCTTCCCTCTCTCCCTCTCTTCCTCTCCCACCTGAATTGCATGTTTTCGTGACATAATGTGGAACAGGTTTTGAAGGAGCTGTCGACCAAGAGGATAGGCTTCGACAAGGCGGCTTTCATCAAGACCTCGCACGACCTCTTACCGGTGCTGTGCCAGGCTTGGGATGTGCAGTGGGCCTTGATCGAGGCCGCGCTGGCACCTGCTGCTGCTGCTGCTGCTGCTGCTGCTGCTGCGGGGGGTGCGGGGGGAACGGGAGGGCCGGTGGCGGCGGCGGTAATGGGTGCTGAGGGTGCTGCCGGCACCGTGGCGGTCGGTACCGTGTGTGTCAAGGTGCGTTGAGCTAAAAACCAAAATGTTCGGTTTCAGAAAACCTTCGGTTGGTTCCCTGTGCCTGCTCGGTGGAAACCCGACATGGTCCGTCCCGGCATTGTGGGGATGGGAGGGTTTATGGTCATACGACCACGGCCATACATGAATATGAAGTACACCCGCCTCCCCTAAAAAAAAACATCGTGTACTTTTGCTACTGCAGAATTGAGCCAACTCCGAAAATTATATCTACTGCAACTCGTCATGCCGCATGATATACAAAGGCACTTGTTGTAGTACTACACTGTAACATACCGGTATACAATATCGCAATGTGTCGATGAACTTTGTTGTTTATACGTACGTATAGACATGGTATTGATCTCGATCTTCGTCCGGTACTCAACACTATTTTTTTATCAGAGGCCAAAAATGGGTAATGTCTATGAATTTTGAGCCATTTATAGGTAAACTACATGTTGCACTGGGGAACAGGGTACCCGGCCATTCCTCTGATTGGCCAGTGCCCGATGGTAGCTATTGTTGGACTGAAAGGTTCCAGGTGCATCTCTTTGTGTCTGTTCTAATCTCGGGCTTCGTCTGTTTTTGGCTTCAATTGCACCTTACGCACATGGCTCAACCAAAAACGATTTTCGGGCAAAAACTGAAGTATGGCGACAGGACCGTCGGGACGGTTGCCGCGGTGGTCCAAGCTGTCATCCAAGCATACCGAACAGACTGCGGAATCAACTGCTGCATGTTGTGATTTTACACAGAGTACCGCACAGACCCGATAAGAACCCAGTAATAATCCAGTAAGGGCTATCCGCCAGGATAATATTTTCCTACTTGAGAAAGAGTGCCATTTATCGGTACAATTGGAGCCGAAAATAGGCGAACCCCAACTTGAGCAGACACAAAGAGAAGAGAGGTGTACCTGGAACCTTTCAGCCAACAACAGGTACCATTGGATGCTGACCAATCGGGCGGAGCGCCGGGAAGCCTTTTCTCCAGTGCAAATATGTAAAATTGTACCTACAAACGGCTCAAAAGGCATAGGTATACCTATTTTTGACTTTTGCCTATTCTATTTCCCCCCTAAAATTTCTTCCTTTCCCCTCTTTGGTGTTCCAGATCATACGGAGGCTTTTGCAGTTCGGGATCCCGGGGCTGGACCACCCGCACGTCGAGCCCTACTTCTTCGGGCTGCTCCAGAGGATGCCCATCGTCCTAGCCACTCTCACAACTTTTGCAACACCGCCTGCCGGGATCGGTGTTGGAGGGGTGGGTGGGGTGGGGGTGGAGGGGGGGGGGGTTGAGGGGGTGATGGAGGAGCTTGAGGAGCTAGCGGAGAGGATGGCCGGAACGGCTGTGGATGCGCAAAAGGACCACCCCATCGGGTTTAGGAGGTGGGGAGAGGGGTTCGGATTCATTAAGGTTGGGATTTTGTTGGGGGTCGAAGCGTGTTTGGTTTTTTTATCGCCGTGGTGCTGTGGGTGGGTTACCGTGGAAGTAGACAGGGAGTGCTTGGTACGAGTATACTTGGAAGTATACCACGTATATATATATTAGAAACAAAAAAACAAAAAACAACAGCTGTGAGCTCGAGGATTTCGTCGAAACTCATCTTTGCTAGCTGAGTGTAATACTTCGATCGCGCGTACTTACGGATTTTATATGTCCTCATGAAGGATGTATATATGGGCGTGTGTTCAGTGTGTACATATCTGGTGCAAAAATCTGTGTGTATCGATTTCCTTTCGCTGGTAGTTGTGCCTTGCTTCGTTTTTCGGGCTGTGTACACTTGCAAAATTTTAACCGCTGGTAGGCCTTTCGATGTTTTGGCTGCTCAAAACGTCATCGGACTTTTCTATTTTTTGTTGTTGTTGGACTGTGGTCTATATACTTCAAAATTCCAACTGCTGGTGGGCCTTTCTTTTTTATCAGCTGCGCGAAACCTTATAGGAGTTTACCTTGCTTCACCCCGCGTCCGAATACCCCTGAAGGAAGGGGAGCGTTGTACGAAGTACTGACAGGGTGCTTCCACTGGGGTACCCGGTACATCAGACCCCGATTTCCGCCCTCCGTTAACCTTTCCAACCCATCCACGTACTATCAATATTGATGCTTACTTTTAGTATTGATACTGTAGTACCTGTGCTAGGCAAGAAAGGTGTCCTCGGGTAGTTTTACTCACTTATATAGTGCCCCGATGTATTGCCTTTGCCGCTTATGTTCCTGGCTACGTATTGCTCCTGGCTGTTGCCCCTGCCTACTGCCCCGGATATTGCCCTAGCTACTGCCCTGGCTGCTGCCCCAGCTGTTGCCTCGACTGTCTCCGGCTACTGCTCCTCCTGCTGCCGGTTACTACCCTGGGTATTGTCTCGGCTATTAGCCCAGCTACTACCCCGGCTATTGCTCGGGCTATTGCCCCGACTGCCTCGATTAGCTCCCCGACTGCTGCCGCCGCTACTGCCTCAGCTGTTGCCGTGGCTATTGCCCTGGCTACTTCCCCGGCTATCATACCCCCCCTGCTAGTCCCCCCGCTACTGAGCCAGCTACTGCGCCAGCTACTGCCCCACGGCTGGCTACCCCGACTGCTTCCCCCGGCTACTGCTCCGGCTACTGTCCCAGCTATTGCCTCGACTATGTATAGCTCCGACTACCGCCCCAGCTGTTGCCCGGACTACTGCCCTGACTACTGCCCCCGTGCCTTCCCCGCCCCAACAGGTACCTGTCGGCCTACCTGTCTTTCTTTTGCGAGCAGCTGCTCGCGGCGAGCCTTCGACCAAACACTCTCGTTGCTGCCACCGCCGCTGCTGCTGCTGCTGCTGCTGCTGCTGCTGCTGCTGCTGCTGCTGCTGCTGCTGCTGGGGCGGGAGCAGAGAGGGCGGGGGCAGGTGGTGGCGGTGCTGGTGGTGGTTGTGGTGCAGGGGGAAGGGGGGATCGACTGGGGCCGTTCTGCATCCAGGGCATGGGGTTCGTGGGGAATGTGGTGGGGTGTTCTAGCTACCGGGAGGAGGTGCTCCGAAAGGTGACAAGGGGAATAAAAACAAGGAAAAAAACCCCCTGCCGATTCGATAGAAGCTGTTATCAAGATTTTTCCAGGCCTATTCACGAGTAACCCGGGGGTCGGTTCGGGTGGTCTTCAACATCTCACGGGTCGGGTCGGGTCGGATCGGGTCGGTCATAAGATCTTCCAAATCTCGCGGGTCGGGTTGGGGTCGGGTTAGGTGACCCGGCCCGGCCCGACCCGACCCGCAAGATTTGACCCGACCGTTGAAAAGCCCTGGAATTTTCCAGGAAGTTTCATGTAGGAATGCTGCTATATAAGACGTGTAAACAGCTATATACGAGTCGATCCAGCTTCGACCGAATGTTTTGCAATATCTTTGAGACTTGGATTCAAACCCAATAACCCTAACCGTGATCGCCTAAGCAACTTCGCATATTTGAAACTGTCGACGTGAAACTGCCGGTTTGAAACTGCCGATTTGAAACGGCCGATTTTTAACTGCCGGTTCGAAACTGCCGGTTTGAAATTGCCAATTTGAAACGGCCGGTTTGAAACTTCCGGTTTGAAACTGCTGGTTTAAAACTGCCGATTTGAAACTGCCGGTTTGAAACTGCCGCTTTGTGTGTGCGTGCACATGTTTGCGCGTGTGTGCATGCAGGCTGCAATGTCGGCGAGTGCATCGGCGCCGCGAGAGGCTGGCGGCGCCCCCCCTCGCCTAGTCGGAAGGCTGATCACAGGGAAGGGAGATGCCACCATTACTCCAGGTGCCGAAAGTTTTTTTTTTTTTTAGTTGAAACGCGATTTGATTTCGATCGGTACCTAAAAAAAGATGCGCGATATTATTATTCGGTAGATTGATGATGCCGAAAGTGATCCGATTCGATCCGATCCGATTCATTTTTATGGTCGGTCGATGCCGAACGTGATTCGATTCGGGGGATGCTAAACAAATCGGTTCGTTTTTTTTGTTCGGTCGATGTCAAATCTGATTCGGTTGTGCAGAAAGTGATCCGATCCGATCTGGTCCGATGCGACTCGGTCGATGCTGAACGTGATTCGGTTGGGGTACGTAGTCTTAAAAACCTGTTCAGTTGTTTGTGCGGTCGGTGCAAAAATCGATTCGATTCGGCGTCTACTCACGAGATGCCAAAAACCGATTCGGTGTCTACTGGTACGATGTGATAGTGTCCAAAAGAGCGTACCGAGTACCGAATCGGTTTTTGCATCTCGCACTGGAACCGCACACCACTTCTCGTGGTTGTGTTTTGGTGCGCTCTCGACATGTACCGGTACGATGTGATAGTGTCAAAAATAGCGTACCTGGTATCATACTAGTTTTAGTATACTCTGGTAGGGTAGGTTGGCGTATTGGTTACTGTTGAATTGAGGTTGGTTTCGTGCACAAGGCACGGGACTGTCAGGTCCGGAAGGCTGCGCCGTCAGCAGCCTCATCGGTGCTACTCGTACAGTTACGGGGTTTATACACGAAGTATGGCTTTATTTCACTGTACCTGGCACCACTTTGGCCTAACGAATAAGCAATCCCGAAACGTCTTTTATTTAACAACCGCCCCCGCCCGAAACCGCCTCGCAAAATGCGTCGAGAACGAAATGAAACTGAAACGTCTTTTGTCTCGCGCAGAGACGGCGCATGAGATCTCCTCTACGATGGTTGAATTCTTCAGTGCCGAGAGGTGGGTGCTGTTGAGATGACGACAGTGGCAATGTGGCAGTGTCATGCGGCAGTGGCATATATGGCAGTGGCATATGACAGTGGCAATGTGGCAGTAGTGGCATGTGCCGGTATTTCTGTGGGTGGCTCGTATATGAGCCGGTCGCCCCGGTGGGCTAGCAGGTAACCACGAAGCCTGTTAGCGTCAAGAAAGCGAGTTCGAGCCCCGCCGAGTGCATGCTCTTCGGTACTTTTTCTCGCAAATCTTGACTAGTAGAAAGCGCGAGAGCGTGAGTTGGCAAAATTCGATGAAAATCGGCGAGCGTTGGGAAGGCTGAACCCTCTGCGCGATAAAAACCAAGGCAAGAACCGTAGTGGGGGAGGAGGGAGAGGAGCCTACTTTGTGACCCCGGATCTGAGTTACGACTAGGGAGGGAGAGACGGAAGTGCGAAGATGATAAATGGGATGGAAAAAAAAAAAAAAAAAAATGACTACTCGTATGATGGGGGAGTGGGATGCGTTGGGTAGTAGCATGCGACAGTAGTAGTGCAATTCAGGTGGCGCTAGATTACAGTAGCGTGTGCATATACACGGCAATTCATGTGCCGTTGAGATGGCGTTATATGTAGTAAGCTCTACTGCTGTATGGCAGTGGCATGTGGCAGTGGCGTTTGTCAGTGGCATGTGGCAGTGGCATGTGGCAGTGGCGTTTGTCAGTGGCATGTGGCAGTGGCATGTGGCAGTGGCGATAATATGGGGGAGTGGGATGCGGTAGGTATTCATAGTAGCATGCGACGGTAGTAGTGCAATTAGTGTGGCGTTAGACTACACCAGTAGCATGTACCAGGTGTGCATATATGCTGCCTAGTGCATCCCCTTTTGCCGTAGTTCCGATCGTGGCACGCGTCGGACGGATTATCTACAGATAGATCATTTACAGATCATCTGCAGATAGATCGTCTACAGATCATCTAGATCCTAGCCGAAACCTTGCGAGATGTTGCACAGGGTCTGTACTGTATAGTACAGATATATTCAACCCAGGAAACCTGTCCTAGATCATACAGATCATACAGGTCATACAGCTCCCACGCGACAACACGAGCTAGATTGTACAGATCATACAGATCGTACAGATCAGGAATACATCTGCCCTGAATGATCTAGATCATCAAGTAGGAATGATCTATACGATCTATCTGATCTATCTGAGGTGTGCAATTGTCTTCCCCCGCCCCCCCACGGCAATGATGGGTTCGATTATTTTTGTTAGATGCCTCGTTTGAACCCATTTTTGGGAATAAAGACGGTCTTACCTCTTCTTAGAATTAATCCTGCCTCATTCGAACGCTGTCCTTTTAGTCGGTATTCGGAAAAACTCTCGTTTTTTTATTTACGAGTTCGTTTTTTTGGGCGTACACATATATCTATATATCTATAAAAGGTGCGACGGCGCCCGGAACGGCCAAAAACCGAAAAAAATCTTGGAAAGGCATTCATGCTTGGGACACTACTGTCATCCCCATTCCAGCGAAAAAATAGGGGTTTCCAGTATGTGAGGAGGCCTTTTCCAGCAAAGGCGTAAAAAAAAGAAATAATCCGCGCGAACGGCAAGCATTTTTTGCAAACGGTTCGTGGTTGTAACTGCTACTGGACACGGTGTGCTCGGTCCTTTAGAAAAATACATTGTTCATGTAAATAAATTTAACGTTTCTAGTTGGTATTGTGGCGTTTTTTTTGTACAGGGTGGTGGGGATGTTGCAGCTACTGCTGGACGGGTTTCTGCCTCTGACTGCTGCGGAGATCGGGGAGTGGAGGGATGACCCGGAAGGGTACTACCTCGAGCAGGAGAGCTTGGAAGCTAGGGAGAGCGTACGGGTGAGACTGCCGGATAGAAATGAGGGAGAAGAGGGGGGGCGGGGTGTACTTCATATTCATGCATGGCCGTACTCGTATGTATGGCCATAGACCCTCGCATTTCTACCATGTCGGGACGAAGCACGTCGGGCTTTCACGCCGTATGGGGGGTGTGGTGTACCTGGTACTCTTCTTTGTCATACTGCCGTGGTGTGATGGCCATGTTATCGCACTACCAGTTAAGAGGGGCCCATTGACAAAAAAAAGTGACCCATCGCAGCGGCGGTCACTGCGCTGTGGTTATACAAGTTGGTGTCCTATTTAACAGTTGCAATGGTTGATGTGCAATGTGTGATGTGCAATGGTTGACACGATGGTTGATATACAATGGTTCATGCAACGGTTGATATACAATGGTTGGTATACAATGGTTGGTATGCAATGGTTGATATGCAATGTTTGGTATGTAACGGTTGATGTACTGGTTGATCTGCAATGGTTGGTGCAATGCAAGGAGTCGCGAATACGGCACGGGGGCAACATTAAAAAATCATCCTACAGTATATACCAGTACTACTGCTGGATGATGCTCACGCTGTTCGAAGACGGCCGATAACGCCAAAGTTTAAAATCGTTTTGGTCGCTACCCCTCAATATATCCGTTGTATCCCTTACATCCCTTTTATCCCTTCTATCCGTTCTATCCGTTCTATCCGTTCTATCCCTTCTATCCCTTCTATCCCAAAGGGGTTGGTGTCTAATATCGGTGTGAGTTTGTCTGTACCAGGGATGGTACGTTACCGGTGCCGGATCTTGCGCGGTTCTCAAAATTCACCCAAGGTTTTAAATTTTCAGCGGTTCTTGGATTCGGGGTTTTGTCTCCTTATCTATGCATGCAAATATCGCCTCAATACATCTATAGGGCGCGAAACTGTCTATTTTACCGCAAGCGGGGGGTGGTGGAGATCAACCAACTAACCGCCTTGCGGGTTTTGAGGTCGCGGTTATTTCAAGCGGTTCTTGCAATTGGTCATATTGTGGCTGCACCGGTTATACCTTCTTACCCTCATCTCTAGTTGTCTCGGGGTGTTTTTTGTGCCATCCAGTATAACGTATGTGCTTACTTGGTTTGTACCATATGTGTGCCATGTGTGTGATGTGTGGCATGTGTTTGGCAGGTGAGTGCGCAGCAGCTGTACATGGCGTTGCTGGAGGCGGGGGGCAGGAACGTGGGAGATGTGATCGCGGCGGCGGTGGCGAAGATGCTGTCGCAGGGGGTGAGCGACCAGATCGAGGCCTCAAGACAAACAACCATCAGGTGACATATACTATACCTGGTACTACAGCAGTAGTATTTATACTTTCGCACCTCAGACAGATAGATCATCTGCAGATATATCATCTAGGGATCATCTACAGATATATCATATACAGATCATCTACAGATATATCATCTACATATCATCTACACATATGTCTTCTGCAGAGCATCTACAGATATATCATCTACAGATAGATCTTCTACAGATCATCTACAGATATATCATCTACAGATATATCATCTACATATATATCTTCTACAGATCATCTACATATATATCATCCACAGATCATCTACACATAGATCATCTACAGATCATCTAGATCCTAAACTGCTGCTATAAGATGTTGTGCAGAATCTGCACACGAGGCCTCAGGATAAGCAGCCATCAGGTGACATGTGTTTCACAATTCGTACAGATCAGATAGATCATCAGATTGATCATTTACAGATAGACAATCTAGATCATCTAGATCCTAACCTGCTGCTGTGATACGTTGTGCAGAATCTGTAGACGAGGCCTCAAGACAAGCAACCATCAAGGTGACATATATTTCACAGCATCCCTGTTCCTTGCTCAGCCAATCTGTCTGGAAATTTAAGAACCGTCGTATGTAGTATTTTGTGTAATGTACTAAATGTTAAAATAGTCAGAGTGGTACGGTGGTGTCTAACCCTAACCCTTCTGCTCTTCATGCACTGCTGCTTGCAAATATTTGTCGAGGCAAGAGGTTGGAAAATCCCGACACTCTATACGTCTAGACTCTTGGCTATAGTTCTGCTCCTGCTGGTTTATGTTAGTCACGTATTGAATGGCACGGTTGAGATGACATTGGTAACATTAATGCTTTCTTGGTTTCCTGTGCAAGCTGTACTCTGCGCAGCCTGCACAATCTACCGCCCCTTCTCCTAACGGTTTGAAAGGTCTGCCCCCCGCGGCTCGTCGGTGTTCGCCTGGTACACTTTCCATAAAACTATCCATGATTAAGTATTTTCATAAACCGACCATAAAATAACCATAAACTACCCATAAGCTACTTGTACCCATAAACTAACCATAAACTAACCATAAAGCATCCATAAACTATCCATAAACTATCCTAAACTATCCACATACTATCCATAAAATAACCATAAAATAACCATGAATTATCCATGAATTATCGATAAACTAACTGTGAACTCAACTATCCATAAACTGTCTGTATCGTCAGTTTCTCCTCTCTCGTGTCACAACTCCCAACATGGGTGAAATGTTTAATAACTGCTGCGCCTTGATATATGTACGTTGGTGTAAGCCGTGTCGTTGTCAATCTACGCACTCGTGCTGCTGTACCTTGCACTTATGTACGCACTTATCTTGTATGTATATACCAGGTATGTATGTTTATGTATGTTTATGTATATTTATGTATGTTTATGTATGTATATATGTTTATGTATGTTTTGTATGTTGTATGTATGTTGTTGTATGTATGTATGTATGTATGTATGTATGTATGTATGTATGTATGTATGTATGTATGTATGTATGTATGTATGTATGTATGTATGTATGTATGTATGTATGTATGTATGTATGTATGTATGTATGTATGTATGTATGTATGTATGTATGTATGTATGTATGTATGTATGTATGTATGTATGTATGTATGTATGTATGTATGTATGTATGTATGTATGTATGTATGTATGTATGTATGTATGTGTGTATGATCATGTTGGTGTATGTTCCTTGTGCAGCCCCCAGGTATTGGCGTACGATGCGCTGTACCGATGCGCAGGGCTTGGCGCGTACACCGTGAAGAAGCACTTCGATTTCCAGGGCTGGTTCCAGGCGGTTTTGGCTCCTGCTCTCGAGGCCCTTGATTCAACCATGCGAGCGAGGGAACACCAGGTAGGTCCTGTGTTTTTTGTGTCTCCTGCTACACTGATAGTGTCTGTATCGGCTATATTCTCGTTTCTGGTGTTGCAATGTACTACGTAAGTAATGGCATTGCGCTCCGCATTAGAGGTCCCTTATACGTCGTATTATATACCAAGTTATCTTACCGCTGCCAGCCAAGTGCCAGCGGTAAATTTCCTTTAGTTTTGCCTTGACGGACGGCTAACTACTAGGCTTTAGTGTGAAACACTTGTCGCTATGTATTGTACACGTTTACTGACCCTTGGCCCTATATACACTCCTTACATATTCGTACCTGTATGCTGTAGCGTGTGGCGTGAGACGTTCAGGCAAGTATGGCGTATGAGGTGTATGAGGTGTATCACATGACGTACCGGTGTGACGTTTGACGTTTGACGTGTGACATGTGACGCGTGATGTATGGCGTATGATGTGTGACGGCTGACGTGTAACGCATGACGCGCCATGAAAGTGTGTCACATGGCGTACCTCTATGACGTTGTGACGTTGTGACGTGTGACGTGTGACGTTGTGACGTGTGACGTTGTGACGTGTGACGTTGTGACGTGTGACGTGTGACGTTGTGACGTGTGACGTTGTGACGTGTGACGTGTGACGGGTGACGGGTGACCAGGAAGCGAGCGGGGCGCCTCCTCTGATCCTGCAGCGGCGATTGATGTGGCTGCTGGGCTGCTGGGCGGAACAGATTCCCCCATCTCTGAGACCGCACATCGTTCAAGCCACCGGCAACGTCATCAAGGTGGGACAGCCTTCAACTTGCTCACCTTACCCCTTAACTCTACTCCAATCTGCTGTTCCGTTGCCAACCTCTTGGGGGCTGGGGTCTCACCGGAATAGGTGCGCTCTGTTGAGAGTAATCCTAATCCTACTACTGCTGTGCCGGGTATGTATGGCTATTTCATCCATCGGAGGTATCACCGATCTCTACTGCATGATCTGGGTAGTTCAGGCCGACTATTTTTCTGTACGTACACCATAAAAAATGAAATCGTTTATCAAACACCCACCAGAGAGATCCCCGCGGGGGACACTAACGGCAAATAATGATCCCACTCGGCAAACTTGTACACCAGAAAAATTAGACCGTTGGACTACATTTTTAATTCCCTTCTGTTTATGCTATTTATAGTGTTTTTTGTTGTCCGTCCCAGTTATCATCTTCGCGCCCTTCTTGCCCTCCTAGTCGGTAACAGACCCGGGGTCACATATTAATAGTAGCCCCCCCCCCCCTCATAGTCTTATGTAGCTCACCCTTCATGCGACTTGTCCTACACCCCACGGCGCTTCGCGCTAGGTGCAAGCAGTGTCTGCCTGGTTGGTGAAAACCCAACGTGCTCCGTCCCGGCATTGTAGGGATGCGAGGGTCTATCTATAGTCATACGATTACGGCCATGCATGACATGAGTACACCCTCCCGCCGTCCCCTCCCCACTACTCCCCACTACGGTACGGGCCTTGCGATTTTATCGGGAAAAGGGTTACCGCACTTGTGTTCCCTCGTTGACTGGCGTCTAAATTTTGCTCCACCTTTCTTTGACTCTCTCTGGGTGTGGCTGTGCTACTCGTTCAGGCAAAAGGGGTGGATGTGGTGGTTCAATTGGCGGCCCTGAACGCGCTTCACAGTCTGCTGTCGCTCTGGGATCTGGATGTAACGCAGTGCC
This sequence comes from Saccharina japonica, assembly GCA_008828725.1. Classification (NCBI taxonomy): domain Eukaryota; class Phaeophyceae; order Laminariales; family Laminariaceae; genus Saccharina; species Saccharina japonica. The sequence continues at coordinate 200,333 of MEHQ01002735.1, forward strand.
TTGCGCCTGCGCTCGGGTGGCTTCTGCCCGCCTTGTACGGCATGTTCGACGACGTTACGGAGATGGACAGTCGACAGCAGGTGGGGCCGTGCTCGTACCGTGTTGCTGTTGCTGTTGTTGTCGTTATTATCATATGAACTCATGTCCAAAGTCGCCCCGGCGGGCTAGTGGTATCCTCGAATGCTGCTAGAGTTGATTTCGTGAGTCCGAATCCCACGTGGGTCAGACTTTTTTTTTAGTTCATTTCCAAAAACAAAAAGAAGACGGAATCAACTGCTGAGAGCGCCTAGCAGCGTAGGTAGGCGCAGTTCGATGCGCGTCGATGAGGGAAATGAATGGCTTGAAAAGTCTTCTCGCGATGAAAAATCAAGGCACGAACCGTAGTGGGGGAGAAGGAGGGAGAAGCGCCTACTGTGTGACCCCGACTCTGAGTTACGACTAGGGAGGAGAGAGAAAAGAAGGGTGAAGATAATACATGGGATGGGAAAGATAAAAATAAAAATCGTGTGTCCGTGGTCACAGCACTGGAGCGGAAAAATAACTCAAGGGGGAAAAAACAAAACAAAAACGTGCTCATGTATGCTGATGTGCTGATGGTGTCCTCGTGCTTGTTCTATCCTTGTGCTGTACTTGTACTGTACTCGGACTGTGTGTTTATACCCCACTCTTACTGCTGTACTAATGCTGGATGCATACCGTACTCTGCTTTGGTTAAGCTTTGGTCATGCTTTGGTGATGCTGTCCTCATACTGCCGTTGCGCTGGTTGTGTCATATCATGTGTATGTTTTGTAGCACTACTTGGGTCGTATGTTTCGTACTCGTACATACTGTTTTCGTGTTTTTTTCGAGCTGCACTCTTTCCAAGCCATACGGTTCTCGTCTAGACTGTTTTCTCGTTCTGTATTTCTACTGCTGTGTTTAAGCTATGCTCATACTTCCACCAGCCACATCAATCAACATCCAACAAAAACAGCCTCAACAACACCCCCACCCCCACCCCCACCACCACCACCACCACCACCACCACCACCACCACCACCACTACCACCACCACCACCAACAACAACAACAACACCACCATCACCAACACCACCAACACCACCTACAAAAATAACAATCTGAACTGCCCCGGCCTTTGTTGATGTGTGTCAGGTTTTGACGGTGATGTCGGAGCTGATGGAGAGGTCGGGGCGGCTGCTGGTGCCACACTGCCAGGCCGCAGTGACAGGCCTCCCTAAAGTGTGGCTCGCCACGGCGTCGCAGACTCCGCTGCGGTGCGCCTGCCTACAGGTGACGGTCCAACCAACGTTGATGCCGTTGGATAATTAATACCCTGGCATTCATCCTGCGAACCATATCCAATATCCAGATCCAATATCCATACCTGGTATCTAACATCCATATCGTATATCCATATCTAATATCCACACCAATTAACAATCACCGCTACGGTGCGCTAATGGCGCGGGGTTATGAACACCCTGGTATTCATACTGCTAATCTTATCCATATCCAATATTCGTATGCAAATTCCGTATCCAATATCCGTATCGATCGAGAATCACTGCTGCGGTGCTCCTGCTTTCAGGTGACGAATCAACCAACGTTATTGCTGTAGGATTGTTGTTAATAATATTCCCAGTGCGAATAAGGTCCTTATCCATATCCAGTACGTACGTATGATATCCACATTCTCACACTGACTGCGTACGGCTGTATTGTAGCGTACGGTAGTACTGCTCTACGCAGATGTTGGTGCTCTTAACACCGCTCCTCTTCACGCCTCAGGCAGTTGATCTATTCCCACCTCATGGATCTAGATATGTATGATCTGTATGATCTGTATGATCTATATGATCTGTAGGAACTCTATGATGAAGCACATGCTGCTGGGTGGGACCCGGGCAGCTTGCACGATCTAGCTCATGGGTTAGATCTGTACGATGCAGATCCCGCACTACCTCTCACAACCCGCAGGTGCCGAACTAGATGATCTACAGTAGATACTGATCTATCTGATCTGTACATGATCTGTACACGGTCTACAGTACATGATCTGCCCGAGGTGTGCTACTGGTGAATTCGTGCTGTGATACTAACGATTTGCTACCACCACATGGACAGATGATGACGCACGTGGTGGACGCCTTGGGGAGTAACAAGGGGCCGGATTTGGATAGTGCGGCCCTCACTATGGTTGACGTCGCGACAAACGTTGGAAGCGACGAGTCGGTGAGCCGTGGTTTTTGTTTGTTTGTTTGTTTGTTTTGTTTTGAAATTCCGCGTTTGTTGCCTCTCGCCTCGCTTCGCCTCGTCTCGTGGTTTTTTTTTGCCTCGTGCCGGTGTGTTACAGTTACACTTACAGTCGAGAGTGCACTGCTGTAACACTAGTCATACAAAAGAATACCATGGTAAACGAAACGACGATACGAACTTGGTGTACGGGTTTTAGCACAATGCAAGAATATTTCGTAAGTACGGCATGGCCGCAACATAATCTTCGTTCCCCTCCCCTTCCCTCCCCCCCTCCCCCCCCCTCCCCTCCCCTCCCTTCCCCTCCCCCCTCTTCCCTCCACCCCCCCCCCCCTCCTGTAGATCTACTTGATGGAGGCGGGTCTAGAGCTGTGGTTGGCGCTTCTGCGGCACATGTCAGAGTACGGCGAGACCGTGCACAAGCTCTTCCCGCGTATCGCGGAGATGCTCCGATCAGACCTCGACTACCTGAAGCAGGTAACGCGCAGGCACATTCCTCAAGTAGCGTATGGCTGGTCTTGTATTGTTCCCAGGGTCTTGGCTGAGAGGCTATGGAACGGCCTTAAAAGGCCTTAAATGACCTTAAATGGCCTTGAATGGTCTTGAATGGTCTTGAGCCCCGCAAGAGCTATGCGAATCACTCGCTGTCGTTGGCCCTGCTACTTAGTGGTAGCCCTTAAACCGATTTACAACACTGAGAAATAAAGGAAGCTCTAAATCCAAGTAGTTTTCCCTCAAACGTGGATGGCGTTTATAACCCTCTTGAGGCCCTGCTACTTAGTGATAGGCCTTAAACCGCTTTATCACTGAAAAATAAAGCCAACTCTAAATCCAAGTAGGTTTACCTCAAACATGGATGGCGTTTTTAACCCTCTTGGAGGCCTGCTACTTGATGATTGACCTTAAACAGCTTTATCACTGATACATAAAGGCGACTCTAAATCCAAGTAGGTTTACCTCAAACATGGATGGCGTTTATAACCCTGTTGGGGTCCTGCTAGTTGATGGTAGGCCTTGAACCGCTTTATCACTGATACATAAAGGCGACTCTAAATCCAAGTAGGTTTACCTCAAACATGGATGGCGTTTATAACCCTGTTGGGGTCCTGCTACTTGACGATTGACCTTAAACAGCTTTATCACTGATACATAAAGGCAGCCCCAACTCCAAGTATTTCGTTCCTCAAACGTGGATGGCGTTTCTAACCCTTTTTGGGCTTCAGCAGTAGAGATTTGACCACAAAAATGTTTCGATTAGAGCAGGAGTAACGGCCACTGTGCAATTGGGGGACGCTGTGATACAATGGTTGCTGTCCGAGTTAGCAGCACCGACATGACCCTACCCGTACTACTGCTAGCATAGGCGGTAACGCTGCACGGAGGCGGTTGAAAAGGCCAAAGTTATCATCGTTTTGGTCGCAAATCTTTATTAATACTACTGCTGTAGGTTTCAAAGCGGTTAACCTAGTCCCCACGCCAGGTGTATGTTTTGCTTCTGTTCTACTTGTGTTTTGCTTGTCTTGGGTTTTGTTTTGCTCGTGTTTCACTCTTTCCTTCCAGGGCGGGGGTGCAGGACAAACGAAATAAGCGCCACCACATTCCTTAAAGGATCAAAATGACCAGTTCAAATTACTACGATATATATAGGCCAAATAACTGTCAAAATAACTACCAGATAGTCAAAACGAAAAACAAACCAGTGCGGTGGGATGCCTGGACGAAATTACGAATAGCGTTTCTTTTCAAAAGTTGGTTTTAGTTGGTTTCAGTATACCCCACCCATACGACTACGGCCATGCATGAATATCAAGTACACCCCCTCCCCTGTCTAGCCCCGCCTCGAAAGGCATACGTGGTCAATGGTCGAATTATTAAGGCGAGCAACAAATGAGTACGCCCGCCCCACCCTCCTATCTAGGCCTCGAAAACGGATGTGTAGTGGGGTGTCGGGTTTTTGTTTTAGGTGCAACCTTGTCGAGGGTGTTTCTACGCTCACTCGGCTCGGTGGCGTAAGGATAGGGGTCCGATTACCGAAGGTTTTGTTGCTGTTTTGGTTGGCGTTCTCGACTCATTTCGGCAGCATAAAGGACAGCAATCCGGTGCCGCCAAAAGGGTTTGTTGAAATTTTTGCTGGCGTTTTCGACTCATCCCTGACAACGTAAGGACAACAATCCGACGTCCAAAGGGTTTGTTGACGTTTTTGGTAGCGTTCTTGCCTCGACTCGCATATGTAGGGGTAGTGATCCGATGCCAAAGGAGTTTTGGTGGTGTTTTTGTTGGCGTTATTGACTCGGCTGAACTGCGTAGGGATATGTAATCAGGTGCCAAAGGGTTTTGTTGGTGTTTTTAGTGGCGTTTTTGACTTGACTGGGCTGTGTAGGGATAATAATCAGGTGCCAAAGGGTTTTTGTTGGTGTTTTTAGTGGCGTTCTTGACTTCACTGGGCTGTGTAGGGATAGTAGCCCGATGTCGAAGCGATTGATCTTCTGTTTCAAGGTGAAGGGTTGTGCTGAGGCTGTTACTATTTCGATTTTGAGTTCAAGGTCTTTAAAAGATTAAACGTGATTCGATGCCGATGGGCTCGGCTGATGTTGTTTCGGTCGGTGTTAAGTGGATAATCTCAGCACGGGTGAGCTTGGGTCACGAGGTGCGACGAAGGTAGCCAGAAGGAGGCATATCAACTTGTACTACTTTTTCCCAGAAGATGAAGTCCCCAAGAGGGAAGAGAGAACACGCGCGGCGTGCTTGTTTCGCCAAAAACATCCCCGAGACCCCCAAATGTCCAACCAAGATAAATCCAAATTCTCTCATGTGGATTTCCCCAAATATCCGTACGCATGTCATTTGCGGTTACTTCTATCATACGTTGTACGAGTATGTTCTTACAGGTGTGTTTGTCCATTTATCTGTGTGTTTGTTGGTGAATGCGTTATAGTTATGCGAAGTACTTTGCAGTTATTTATACATGCGTAGCTAGTTTGCTAGATTAGTTGGTCAGTGTGTTCTATTAGTTTGTGATGTGCGTGGTTGTAATTGTGGCAGGAAACGCTCGACGTGGAGGCGTCTTTATGATTGTGGTCGAGGGTGGGTGGGGTGGGCCCAGGGGGGGGGGGGGCAGCTGTGTTCCTGGCTGATTCGAGGCCTAAGGGTGTATAAATATGTTTATTGACGTGTTTGTTTGTGCTGTGCTGTGCGTACGCGTTTGTTGTTTTGACAGGCGATGCTTATTATGGAGGCGTATGTGGTGATCGGGGGCACCGTGTTCTTGCAGGAGCATGGCCCTCTCGTCTGCGCCTGTTTCAGCCGAGTCGTCGGACAGGTGGGTTCGTATGATTTGTATGATTTGTATGGTTTGTATGATTCGTATGATTTGTATGTATGGTTTGTATGATTCGAATGGGTTCTATGACTTGTATGTATGGTTTGTATGATTTGTATGATTTGTATGCTTTGTACTATTTGTATGGTTTGCACGGTTTGTATGATTTGTATGTATGAATTGTATGAGTTGTATGACTCGTCTGTATGGTTAGAATGATTCGAATGGGCTGCATGGAGCCCCCAACCTTACGTATGTACGCATTTTATTTGTTTTCAAACGAAATGTCACTGTATGATCCGTATGATGTGGTGCCTCCTTGTCTGTTATCTGTATGCTCCGTATGATGTGCATGGTTTGTGTGGTTTGTATGGTCTGCATCGCTTAGACGATTTGTACGTTATGTATGATGTGTATGATTCTTGTACCTCGCTTTTGTTGTATTCCTTGTAGTTAGTGTGCGCTTGCTGTGTTTGGTGGAATGTCATGTTTTTTTGTATGATCGGTGTGATTTGTGTGAATTGTATAGGAAGCACAAAGTATACATCATGCATGTCGTGTATGTTTTGCAAGTGTTGTGTTTTTGTGGGCCTTGTACGTTTCGAATGTGTTCAATGGTATGTTTTGTAGTTTTAGTTTGGTATGCTGCGTTTGTTTTGTACGTGGACTTTGATTTTTACATTTTGTAAATTTCGTATTTTTTGGGTACCGGGTATTTCGTACCATGTACCTGGTATGTGGAATGGGAGTAGGTAGACGAGGAAGAAAAATCATCAAAAGCATACCTGGCACGAACGAAAAACAGGAAGAAGACACGAAAATCATACAGCATGCGTGGAAAAATCTGCAACCTTGGCGTTCAGTGTATGCATGAAGAGCAGCAGGACACTCGCCCGGCGCTTTCCCCATCAGCTTGTTTCGTTTGATCGTTGTCTCTCATACTGTATGTATGGCGGCTGTCTAGAACATTGGCCCGGCTTAGACTACAGTAAATGGTTGACCTACATACGTTTTTGACTGTACACCCCGGGGACTGTACATTTTTTTTAAATCACACTTGATTGCATGCAACTGCATAATTACGCTTGCGCGCAAGTTTCACTCAAGCTGTATGCAAAGTCTCATACATTTTTGCGAAAGCAAGTCCATGCCACTTACATGCACAACTTGTGCTTGCTGTTTGGAAGTTTGTGCGCCATCACCTTGGGTGCTCCTTGAAATGTTGCATGCCACTTGGAACGAACATATATTGTGTGGACTTTCACTGGCGGTATTATAGTAGCATCCTTTTTGCCGCAACCGGACCAAGTCGTGAAAACACTCTTGTGCTGCCGTTTCTTATTACCATTTTCCATTTTCGATCATATTGGCACGAACAGGTGAAGCCGCAAGGAGCTGCCTTCGTCTCTCGTGCCTTGGAGAGTCTTCTGAGAAAGTTCCCAGCGGATTCTTCAAGGATGCTGGCGGATGGCGGGGTGATTGGTCAGGTGAACCATCATTTTCGAGTGTAGCACAGAGTGATTAGACGCGAGCCAACGAGGGAAGAAAAAGTGCTGAGCCCTTCTCGCAATAAAGGTGCAAGGCACGGAACCGTAGTGGCGGGGAGGGGGGAGAAGAGCTTGCTATGTGTCCCTGGATCTGAGTTACGACTAGGAGGGGCACACGGCACGTATTTTGCATTTGAAGGGTGTGGAAAGCTAAACGACGATACCTTTTGGTGCTATCTTGAATCTGTATGGATTACTTAATACGTTGGCGTTGTATCGTACCGGGAGGCGTTTTGTGAATGTGCAAAAACGGGCGCCAAACACGTACGTAGTCGTTTTCCTTTGCTCCTCCCTGCCTTTGCTTCCAAAGCTTTCGCCAACGCGCGCCTAATCTTATCCCTTAGCTGGTATCTGACGCCACCCTTGCCCGGGAGTACCATCCCCCCATCGGCATCTGGCATGAGACGCATGCCTACGGCAGCGGTGCTGTCACTTGTGCTTGAAGAGGTCTATACTTCATTCTGGTGCTATTCGAGGAACAATCTACGTACACGACGATTTTGTTTTGCAACACCATAATGAGATTCCGACAACATTGGGTTAATGACCCCCCCCCGTCTTTTCGATTTTGTTTTAGACAAGCAACGGTACAGTACCTCTGCCGTAGCACGCGTCACGAACATAAATAAACTAGACAGTAGGGGGTTGTATTTTTGGCCAGCGTGGTACTACGTACGTGCTATTAATAAACGTGCTCTGTCCGGAACTTTAGCGCGCATTTGTACGGTTTTACGGACGGAGTGGTACCTGGTATACACGTAAGTATGGTACCTGGTACCGGCACAATGTCCAATATCGTGTCCCTGTTGTGACTTAATGCATGGATGTCTTAGAATGGTATGGACTAACTATAATGTTTATATATGGATTTTAGTGTTGCCACTTGACGGCAAATATGTTGGCCCTTCTCATTGTTTTCGACGGAATCAACTTGAATTTCAAACTTTCTAGCGTGTCTCTCTTTGTGTCAACATTCATTAATGTCTCCCCCTTTCGCCAAAATTAATGAATCGTCACTAGCTCACTATTAATAGCTCGAATCATTACTTAATTGATCCGTTTTATCCACCCCTTAGCCCATTTGAAAGAACGCCGTGGTATCACTACGAACATATGCACGAGTAACCAAACGGTCCGTACGTTACTGGGCAGAGTGATATCTGGCACGATGCATCCGTTGTTGGGGGCAAAACACACTTAAGCAGCAACATATGGGTACTTTTTTTCTCACCGCACGCGCGTTTGACGAAACAATAACGTATTTCCTGATTCGATGCCGTTTTCTGTTTGACGAACGGAAAATCGTTCTCCTACGTATTATACTGGTTTTGTATTGCAATATAGGTCGTGGGGGCGTGTGCCGCGGGGGGGGGCGAAGGCGGCTCACGAGAGCCCGACATTGTCATCGTGCAGCACCTCACCGTCTTGTGCAGGTGAGCGGACGACAGGTGTCGTGGGGGAAAAAACAAAAGTTTTGGGACACTAACATTGTACCGGTAACATTCCATATCACACGGGTGATACTATTAGTATACTATTAGTATAGTATACTTTAATCGACATAATAAGATAACGCACCCCTTCGAACGATTTTGGAAGTTACCAGGGTTTAGAGAATACTCGTAGAGTCTTTGGCCAATTTGTTGCGGCGTAGAGCCTTTACACAGGCGCTGTGACCTACTCCTCGGACAGACCTGACAGATAGATAGATCAGATAGATCATTCCCCCGTTTAGGATCTTTCAGATCTATAGCTCATGTTTCCTGCGTTGGAGCCGTGTCTGCGTGTCTGCTGTGGGACAGGATTCTTGGCTTGGTTGGCTGATTGGTTGGTTGGTTATATTATTGGTCGATTGGTCGAACGATTGATTTCATTGGTTTGTTGGTTTGTTAGTCAATGATTCGGTTGGTCGATTGATTTTCAGGTTGTGACTGATTGATTGGGTCTATTGATTATGTGGTTGATTTGTTGGGTGACTGTTTTGTTAATCGAATATGCGTTTGATTGATTGGATGGCTTGTCTGATGGGCTGGTTGCTTAGTTTACCGATCGATTAGGCTCCTTGGGTTCAGCGGTTGACTGCGTAGAGAAGCGACTGCCGACTCCGCGGTTGCTTATGGGTTTTCCGTAGATTTTCGCACGTGCCTTAAACGTGTTCTAAAAACGTGCCTGTGACCTGTGACACAATTTCCTGTGCGGCAAGGTCTGTCTGTCTTCATTGTGCACTTCTGAGCGCCACATCAGGCTCTAACCCTTAGCTTTAATCTATCACATCCTTTCCGCGTTCAGGGTTAGTCCTAGAACCACTGTCTAACTTTGTCCACTCGTATGTACCTCGGACATATATGATAGATCATACAGATCAGACAGACCATTTCCACTTCCTGACCTGTATGATCTGTATGATCTGTATGATCTGTATGATCTGTATGATCTGTATGATCTGTATGATCTGTATGATCTGTACCTATTATCTGGTTCATGTTGCCGATTGAGGACCCGTATACAATCTGCATGATCTACGTAGCACACAGTTCCTGGGTTGGATCTGTACTATGCAAATCCTGCCCAATAATCTCATAACGGCAGGCTAGGATCTACGTACGTTAGGATCTACGTAGATTATCTAGATCTAGATCTTGATCTGTCCTCCGAGGACCATAACGGGGGGGCGCAGTTCTGCAAAAATGAGTCCACTCAAGTATCGATGCTGCCGGTACAGATCGTATATTGAAGATAAAACAAAAACATCAGCTGCGAGATGTAGAGGATTTCGTCCGAACATATTATTTCTATGCACCATAGAGCACTCCTCTACTCCTGCTCGCGTCCCAAGAAGGTTTTCCCCAACCATTTATAACTCTTCTACTGTATCTGATCACAACCCCCGCGTTTGTTTTTTCGTTTGCTTGTTTCGATGTTGATCGAGCAGGGTTTTTCTTGGAGCTCCCGATATTTTTTTTTCTGTTCTTGGTGAGGTCGCCGCTAAATATGCAGCTTCCTCTAGGGAAGCCGGCAATGCTGCAGCCGACGGCCCCGACAAGATTTTGGTTGACCTGGTATGTGCCTCTTATGTATGATACCACTCTGTCCCGAAATATAAGCAACTTTTGGATTAAAATTTAGTGTAAAAATGGTGCTTATATTTCGGGACAGAGTGGTACTCATTTAGACGACCTTCATGCTCATTTAGACGACTTTCATGCTCTGGTTGACCTCGTCATTGCCTCGTTTGATAATCCTTACACAGCCTTCATGTACTATTCATACGTGGGACAGATATATCATCTGCAGATCATCTACCACAGATAGATCATCTACAGATTATCCTTACGGAGACGACCTTCATGCTCTGGTCGACCTTGTAATTGCCTCGTTTAATAATCCGTGCACAGCCTGCATGTACTATTCAGACGTCCGACAGATGGATCATCCACAGATTATCTCCAGATATGCCATCTACATATCATCTACCCATAGATCATCTACAAATCATCTACAGATAGATAATTTACATATCACCTAACCTTCCGTTCTGAGCCGTTGTAAGAGGTTGTGTGCAGAAGTTGTGTGCAGGATCTGTGTGGTACATACAGATTCAGCCCAGGAAAGTATGTCGTAGATGATGCAGATTATACGGATTACACCCGGCGACATGAGCTGGATCATACAGATCATACAGATCATACAGATCATCTGCCCTGAAATATCTAGATCATTAACTGGAAATTATCTATGTAATCTGTATGATCTATCTGCTTTATCGGTAGATCATCTGTCCGAGTAGGGGGCGGTACGTATCATATTTTCAATACGTAACTCGTTGTGCCCTTTTGCTATTGCATGAATATGTTGTACGTACATTTGTACGACGTATATACTACTGTAGTGATGCATAGCTTTATCATTTCTGCTGATTATGTACCTGGTAGTGAGTATCGGTTCAATATTTAGATTTTGCCAAGAATACATCGATGCTAGCGATAACTCGTTGGCATGACATTTTTTTAAATAGGTCTACTTCGATATTTGTATGCTGATACTTGAGTTAAAAAAGAAATAAATGATTTGAGATATCGGATTGGGTATTTGAGATTTTGATACTTGATACTTGATACTTGATATTTGATACTTGATACTTGATACTTGATACTCGAACTTGCTACTTGCTACTTGCTTCGTATTTCTACTTGCTTGATACTTGCCTGATACTAGATACTTGATACTAGATATTTGCTACTTGGTACTTGAACTTGATACTTGATACTTGATACTTGATACCAGGTACTTGATACTTGCTTCTTGCTTCTTGCTTCTTGATACTTGATACTTGACACCTGATACGTGATACGTGATACTTGATACTTGATACTTGATACTTGATACTTGATAACTTGATGCTTGATACTGGATACTGGTATTTTGACGGGTTCCCTTTTCATATTTTTTCGAACCGTTTTGTAGCCCCAGAGGCACACTTCGACCCAAACAGGTACAGCTTTACAGTATATCGAGAAGATTCCAACGTCGATGCTTAACGTTGACTTGTCTTGTCTGTCCCTAACGTTGCGCACGCTCCCGTCCTGCATGTCTCGGTGTACTGCACTGCAGGTCGGTCAAATGACTGCCCTCTTCGACTCTGCCGGGTACAGCTCCACCGGGATATGGAGGCGACGGCTGTGGGCGATGACGTTGCTGAAGCTGTTGCCCTCGGCTAACGGTGGCATTGTTAGCAGTCTAGACCAGGTGACCTATTATTCTCGTTACGTGTAGTACTGCAGCAACTTCCATGACTTACGTTGATGTATTTAGCAGTAAGTTCCATGCTTGTTGTTGTTGTTGTTGTTTTTGTTGTTTGTTTTGTCAACAGTCTCGACCAGGTTGTGTTTTTTTGGTGTTTTCGCGCTTGAGAGAACCTTTGGACCTACCTCACCCAAACGCTTGGTTGTTGAGAACAAACGAATAAAGCTAAAGCTATATCGCGCCCCTCTGTTACAACCACCCCCCCCCCCTCACATGGGGCTCTCTTTGTTTCCGTGTCTTTTTCAGCTCAGGCTTTGTACAACGAAAACGAGTGCTAATATTTCCTCCAATACCTATACAGTATACCGGTAGGACCTACGATAGTACCCTTTTTTTTGTAACGAGTTTTGGTCTCCGTATCCGTAATAGGTAACGTGCTATAAGGCATGCCCTCTCCTATAATGATCTGTATGGTCTCTATGATCTGTATGATATGTGTGATCTGTATGATCAGTATGGTCTACATTATCTGTATGACCTGTATGACGTGTATGATCTGTATTATCTGTATGATTTGTATGATCTTGTATGATCTGTTTGATTTGTATGATCTGTTTGATTTGTGTGATCTGTTTGATTTGTGTGATCTGTTTGATTTGTATGATCTGTATGATTTGTGTAAAATAGCTCCACGTAGAGCACGTGATCTGTGTGGTACAGCTCTTGCACAATACTTCATGTCGGCAACTGTAGGATCTAGATGATGTACGTAGAAGATTTATGTAGATTATCTATGTAGATGACCTATGTAGATTATCTACCTAGATGACCTATCTATATTATCTACCTACAGTAGATTACCTATCTAGATTGTATCTCTAGATCTGGATGATCGTATGCAGATGATCTATCCATATGGTCTATGTAGATGGTCTATCTATATGACCTATCTATACCATCTGTCTATTCAAATATGATTTGTCTGGATGGTCTGTCTGGATTATTTACGTGTAGATGAGTCAAACTGACGGATATTTAGCACGACGAGTGTTTTCTGGCATGAGCCCTACAGTATTAGTGGTATTAGTAGTGCCGAGGTAAGTCTAAGTACTCTTCGGCACTGACTCTTGTGCTCCCTTTTATTACGCTTTATTACGCGTTTGTTTTATAAAGGCCTGCAGGTCGAGAATATGTCGAGTTGCCGAGCTCAAACCTCTCCACTTCGTCTGGTGCTCTTTTTTGTCGTGTTGTGGTTTGGCTAATGACGGGCTGTATGTATGATATATACCTCATAGCTCGCGAATATGTCCAGTACCGAGAGGCAATTATTGTCTTGTCCATGGAGCTTTGTGCTTTTTCGTGGTATGCTTTTGCTCCTACATATCATGACATGCTGCAGATCGCAGGTCGTGAACATCTTCAGTGTTCAAGTGTAGATGTTGGCCTTTTACCCCTTTTTTTGTGTGTTAGGCCAGGGGCGTCCAGAAAAAAGAGAAAACGACACACCACACCCCCAGAGGTCGGAATAGAAAACCGTTGCAACCGTTGTGATCACATGATGAAATAAGAAAATGGAAGAAAACATTATCCTTATTTTCATTTTTTTTTCACTTGGTTTTAGTAACCCCCCCCCCCCCCCCCCCCCCCCCCCCTAACGAACAAAAAAATTCTGTGAGATGTCGAAAAAAAAAAATTCGACCACCCTCGGTTAGGCTGTTATAATATCTTCAGTTGCCGAAACAGTACGTATTTGGCGTTTACGTTTGTGTGTTGTGTGTTTTTTTTTGTATTTCAGACGTTTTTTCTTTTATATGGCGTGCGGCAGATCGTGAATATCTGCGTCGACGTGCTAACGGAGGAGGTGGAAGATGGAGGGAAGAAGCTCAAGGACAGCCTACACCAGGGCCCGTCGTCAGGTACGCTTGCTCCTTGCTCCATCATTGGAACCTGATGAATGTGAATACCGACTAAATGTGCTGCTGACTTCGTTCTGGTGGTGGGCACATCTGTGAGCGTTTCGAGGGCATACCTGCCTACTCGTATATAAAAACTTGTTTCTTTGTTTTTTTCGATTACATTTTATAGTTGTATAATTGTGTACCAATCTGTTCTTTAGTGTCTTTCGTTCTTTTCCCTGTTTAATTAATTAATTGGATGGGCATGTTCACAGCAATTCATGGTTTGATGCATTCCACCATCCACTGGCTTTTTCTCTGATGGTAGGGTAGGGTTTGCCGTGCCGTGCCCCATCCAGATGTGATGCACCTATCACTTGTCATGAGGACTTGATTTTCTGCCATGACCACCACCGCCACAACCGCCACCTCCACCACACACACCGAAATTAGTAACCATAAGCTCCCATCATATGCAAGTCCGCCTCCAGCTTTCTTAGCAGGATGCAGCTCACCCTCATGCGACTCGCCCAACTACCTCACGGCGTTCGCGCTTGGTGCAAGCAATGTCTGCCTGGTTGGTGAAAACCCAAGCGCTCCGTCCCGGCATTGTAGGGATGCGAGGGTCTATGGTCATAGACTACGGCCGTGCAAAATGAAGTACACCCCCCCCCCCCCCGCTCCGTCTCAAGGAGCGTCAATGGTCAAATGACTAAGGCAAGCAACAAATGAGTACGCCCCCCCCTACTACCAACCCCCACCCCCCCTCCCTTCCCTCTTCCTTTTACTACCCCCCCCCCCCTCACGTATGGTGTGTTTCTCCCGCAGACGAAGCGGCAGACACGTCCTCTCCACCGTACCTGTTGCAATCGAACCTCCAAGAGGAACTGCGAACAGACGTAGCGGTCACCACCGACTTGAGGCTGCTCGTGCGAGGCAGCATGGACGCTTTACGGGCGGCTTTGGGGGACGCGGGGTGGAAGGAAGCGGTGGACACCCTCGAGCCGGCGGTGTTCAGCCAGCTGGGACGGATGGTGGCATGAGAGAAAACAACTCAGGCGCCCCCTTTTGCGCCCTGTCCTGTGCTTGCCAGCTGTGGGTCGTGTTTCCTTGTCCGGAGTCACGCGTGTGGTTTTTTTTTATTTTTTATTTTTATTTTCACGGCGAACTTTTTGTCCCAAGGACTCGTGGTGTTATTTTGTTCGGTGTGTTCAATTTGACGGGAGCGTCTCGCCTGCTGGGTAATGTTCCTTGCCTACAGTAGAGGACCCCGTGTCTCTCTTCTGTTTTATTTATTTATTTATTCATTTATTTCAGGTGTGAGGTACGTATTGTCCGGGAGGGATGCTTTGTTGTTGCTCTGTTTTTTTTTTGAGGGGTGACTTCCACTCCCCCCCCCCCAAATGAACGAACCGCGCGGTCTTCTGTTTTAGTTTTTAAAATCAAGTGCAGGGGAAATCTGTGTCCTGGGGGGGGGACCAGGACGGTGTTTATTCTGTTTCGTATCAGCGCGGGCGCGTGTTCACCTGTTTGGTTTGGAGCGATAGCGTGCTATAAGAAGCGGTGTACTGTACCTGCCTGGAGGACGCGCCTTGGTCGTGTCTTATTTGGGAGGGAGGTAACTCGCTGTCTCTCGTCCCAACGACTTGCAACAACGTTTTGGACGGATTCAGGGGGGGGGGGGGACGCGGGATGACAACTGACTCCCTTGGTGGGAGCATGCACACGTTTGATGTCAGGAGTAAATACACCTCCCCTTTTTTCCCGAAGCACATGCGACCTTCTGTCTGTTTTCGTGCGATGGGTGGTGTGCCAGTCACTTGGGGGCATGCGTCGCAGCGGATACTTGCTTGTGTCTGTGTGCTTTTTGCAAAACCGCACCTTTATCGCGTGGTTTTGGCACGGCGTACGGGCACCAACAGAGCGGGAGGAATGGAAACATCACCTGCGTACAGGAGGTAATTCTCCCGCCCTTCTTCCGCTCGTTGTGAAGTACCGGGTGCGCCTGATGTCAGGTGCCAGGTATCGAAGAAATAGTTGGGTGTAGGTTTGGCAGTAGCTGCTGCTGTCGCTGCTACTGCTGCTGCTTGCTTGTTTTTTGTGACGAGTGTAAGGCCTAAAGGGAAATTATGCGCAGGATCATGACGACAGGAAGGAGCTTTGTATAAAAACACAAAATTAAAAGTTAAAAGCACCCGTAGGATCCAACCCGAAGACAGCATTCGGTACCGGTACACACCGTATCACACGGAAGACAGCACACCCCCCTTTGGTACCAGTGGCCACACCGGAAATTAAATTAACTCACGGCAGCTGTCATCCATAGGCAAGAATGTTTTCCTCACAAGCGGTTCTTCGCATAGGATGCAGCTCACCCTTCATGCGACCCGCCGAACACCTCACGGCCTTTCGCGCTTGGTGTTAGCAATGAATGTCTGCCTGGTCGGTGAAAACCCGACATGCTCCGTCCCGGCATTGTGGGGATGCGAGGGTCCATGGTCACACGACTGCGGCCATGCACGATATGCGGCTAATGAGTACCCCCCCTGCCCCCCCCCCCTCCCCCCTACATGAGCAGCCCTGGTGATACATGCTTTGGACCGTTTTTGTTTACCGTCGCTTTATCATTGGGGTTACGTTGAATATCACAGCCCCTACAGAGGTGCGTCTGAAAACAGCATCAAGCGCCATAATTATCACACCGCCTGGTGGACACCTCCCTCCTACTGTGCTCTACGCCCCAATCACCGTCGCCGGTATCAAAGGGTAGGTTTTGTGTCCAATCACGGAACTTGTCGCGTGTCATTGCAGCAAAATCTCGAAAGCAATCCAGTGCGGAATGCTATACACGGTGTACTGTTCGGGGCGTCGGCTAGAAACAGAGGTTTCATGTGATCATTCATGTGAGCGGTTACTCTAGTTTTTCAGCTGGGCAATGGCCTCTGAGGTGCAATCTTCCCACTTTGTATGATGGTGTCTGTATTCAGGGCATACGGTATCTACTGTAGGACTCAGGCTTGGCTCAGGTGCCTATTTCGTGAAGCGCCACGTTACCTGGAAAGCGGCGCATGTTACGGTAGAGGGGCACGATGTTTTCTTTTCTGAGGGCCCTTGGTCAATTGACGAGCTCCATGCAACACCCAAAAACTGATTTAGGAGGATATTGAAACTGCTATGTACACGGGGAAAAAAATTCCACAAGTGTAACTTGCGGTTTCTAGAACCGATTAAAAAAAGCTGCGTGTCTGTCTGTCTGTCTGTCTGTCTGTCTGTCTGTCTGTCTGTCCCATGAGAGTCAGTCTAGGGTCACCCACGGATACATTTATTTCAAAACTGCTAAACACGTACCGCACGCAACAGGTCGATATCCCTCGAGGAGGCGATCGTCATGGCCCAAACCATACCTAATGGGGTGCCCTGTGTGTGGATTAATCAGGGTTGGCTGCCAGCATCCCAAACGGAGTGGCGGGCCGAGAGGCAGCAATCGCTCGCCTGAGGTCAGTGTCTAATTTCAAGTGGAATCGGATTTTATCCGTGTACGAGCAGAGTCTTTCCAAGCCACAGCTTTCTTCTTCCCTCCCTCCCTCCCCTCCCTCCCCCCCTTTTTTTGGCTGAAACGTTTTCCGAATGACATTCGTAGTAAAGCCTCCTTAACCCAAAACCGTCGGAATTGAATGATTTTGTTTTTGGTTGGTTTGCATATTTTTCGATCTACAACTATTACGGGGGAGCATAGTAAACACTAGTAAATATCATATAATAGGACCAAATATTGTCATTAAAAGTAGTGCACCATGAAGGGGCGAGGAGATACGAGGGTATTTATTTTTTTCGTTGATCGTGATAAAGTATGATATTTGGTAAAGTAATCGAGTACATCTATATCACATATTAAGATGATGTGTGAGTATGTATGTGTTGTGTGAATAAGGTACTGTAGTGTATATACATGTACTCGTTAGGTACGAGGTTGTTCGTGGTATGGGGGGGTATAATTAATTAATTTTGCGAATGAGGGAGAAGAATATAGGACGTGTGCTACGGTAGAGGTAGCACGTTTGGGCTGAATCGTTTTCTGAACGATCGGGATCCTTAACCCAAATTCGTCGGACTTTCATTTTTGTGTGACGAATAATGTTTTCAGGGTATACTTCGGTCATGATGAGATCTCTCATCCGGCAGCACTTTTTATTTTCCTCCAAAATCATTTTTTTGCGGTGAGAGGTATGACGCTCCTTATTAAGCCAGGAGCTCAGAAAAATCATGGCGCACCTCTATCGCAGCATGTGTCAGAGGTGTCAGTGTGAACCGTGGGTCCTACTTACTAGTGTTCACTATGGCCTCCCTTAGTAGGGCATGGAATTGCTCATCAGGTATTACTAGTAATATTACTACAGTAGTACTTTTAGCTTCTTTCAAAATTTGTGCCGGTCGCCCCGGTGGTCTAACTGGTAGCCACGAAGCCTGTAGGGCCGGATGTCGAGGGTTCGATTCTCCCCATGGAGGTTTTTATTCTCAAATGACACCGACTGTCGAGAGCGCATATTATAGCGTGGGTAAGCAAAATTCGACGAAAGTTGACGAGGGAAGGAAGTGCTGAAATCTTCTCACGATAAAAACCAAGGCAAGAACCGTAGCGGGGGAGGAGGGAGAGGAGCCTACTTTGTGACCCCGGATCTGAGTTACGACTAGGGAGGGAGAAAGACGGAAGTGCGAAGATAATGAATGGGATGGGAAAAAAAAAAAATCGGGGTGAGATATAGAGTTTTGTAAGTGACCAAACTCAGAAAAAAACGTGGTACATATCTACCGTAGCATGCAACAGAGATAGTCAGAGAGAGTCGGGGGCAAGGGCTACTCCGGGGATTAAGAGTGGGGCTGTTGTATAAAGGGCCTTGGGGAGGACCTTAATGCGTTCGTCGTCCAACGTCGAAGTTTGGCGCGAGGCCGCACAGAAGGTCGGCAGGTGCTTCCAACGACGGGTATAGAGGAAGGGGCGGAGGTCTTTTTGCGGAAATGGTGCAAGGCCGAGGAGGAGGCAGCGGCAGGGCGACACAGGACGGTTGCAGCCGCGACTCTAACCACTAACGCCGGTACTAGCGCGCGGCAGGAGGGGGGGGGGAGAGTGTACTCATATCGTGCACGGCCGTAGTCGTATGACCATAGACCCTTGCATCCTTACAATGCCGGGACGGAGCACGTTGGGTTTTCACCAACCAGGCAGACATTGCTTGCACCAAGCGCGAAAGCGAACCGTGAGGTATTGCGGGGGAGGTTGGGCGGGAGGGGGGGGGGGAAGGGGGGGCCAGCGGTCTGCCCAACAGACAGCCTTCCCTTTTTTCCTTTTTCTTTTTTCCTTTTTCTTGCCTTTGCCTTTTCTCGTTTATTTTGTTTCTTCCTTTTTTCCTTTTTCTGTTCTCCTGCGTTTTTTCTTTTAAACAATAGGTTCACTCGTGCACCGGGTGCGGTTGGATGATATACGGGTGCCAAGTTTTCCATGAAACGGGGTGGAAGAACTCTGTCCCTATGGCGTTTTTCTTTTCTTTTCTTTTCTTTTCTTTCTTTGTTTGCTCTGCTTGTTCCTGTGTTTCTTTCCTTTTCTTTTTTTCCTTTTCTCTTCTTTCTTCCTTTTTTCCTTTTTATGTCCCCCCCCCCCCTGTTTTCTTCCTTTCCTTTTTTCGCTTTTTCTTTTCTTTGTTTTCCCGTTCTTCCCTGTATCGCTTTTTTTCGTTCTTCTTTTTTGGTCGCTTCCTCTTGGTCTCCTTGGTGGCGTAATCTGTATTTATGGTATCTCGGTGCTACACCGCCTTGCAGAGCCAGCGTATCGTACATATGTATCTGATACCTGGTATGTACGTATGCTCATCTCACTTTCTATTTCTGCCTGGGGTAAACGATTTGTTGCAGTTATTACTGTACAACTACTCGTAACTGTGGACTGTAGTACACACCTGGTATGCATATATGTGCTTGGTACATACGCGTACTATGTTTTCCCGTTTTAATTTCGTTTCCTACCGAGGGAATTTTCCAGTGCATAGTCGTACGAATAGTACAAACCCGTAAATACGTGTACTTCGTATGGTGTTTAGTATGGAAATGGCCAGATATTCACGTGTTCCCTAGTAGGTTTACCTAGGGTTCTCTATATCGGAAACTCCACATCTGTCTGTCTGTCTGTCTGTCTGTCTGTCTGTCTGTCTGTCTGTCTGTCTGTCTGTCTGTCTGTGTCTGTAAATGGGTAGCGCGACCCAGAGCGGTTCAGCCCTGCCTTGTCCCATGTGAGTACGGAGGCCGGGTGACACAACCCGCAGAACACCGGGTCCCATGCCGTGCCGAGCCGTGACCGTGGCACAATCCCGACGCAGTTCTGACAACCATCTAGCCAGCGTACCTGCTGACTTACTCGTACAACTTTTGGATTACTATTCTGGCAGCTGATTGATCGCCCAAATACATGCCAGTGATCACTGACTATTTGTAGAAGGTCAGTGCTGAAAAAAACCATCTAGGTTCTATCACACCCGGGGAGGATAGCGTCCCGTTCCTGGATCATAAATCCTTCCAAATATCTAAAGCTCCGATGAACCGGGGACGAAAAAGGTGATTTCCAGGGTCGACACTGCCCCGCACGGTATGGAAATCCCACCCCCACCAGTTGATCACTGATTGGCTGAGGCTCAGGGAGCCAGCGGCACCCGGATATGATATCAGCTAATCCCCGGACCAGAGATCCTTCCGAACATCTACAACTCCAACAACCAGGGGACGAAAACGGACATCCCCCGGTTCGATACCGGCCCGCAAGGTGTGGAAACCCCAACACCACTGGCTGATGTAATGGTATGGGCTAGGAAGGCCGGTAATTACCTCTGCATAGGTAATTGATCCGTTTTCGTATAACTTGGATGGCATTCGTATTCGGTATTCGGGGTATTTATAATATCTGTGGGCCATACTTGAAGCCCATCCCGAGGCAGATGTCATCTGGCTCGGGGATTAATATAAGCTGCTTCTCTTCTACGCTTGACTCTACGGAAAGTGAGTAACACCAAGGATGCTTAATAGACAAACCTGCAAGGGGATACTCTGTGTCTCACCCAGTCTTATCACACGTGGCGTCGTCGGCATTGCGACTAGTCTTCTAGCTCTTTGGTCCGACCCTTTCGGGTTTTGTTTCTTTCTTTTCATGTGGAGTTTCTCGTACGAGTACACACGGAAAAGTGGCATCATCTATCCCATCGAGCCTTGCCCCTGTCTCCCTCGGATGGCATCTCAACATGGAGTGGGTCCTCTTCCCCCTCCAGTGGCGACCACTACAGCAGAGCAACGGCAAGGGCCTCCTGCTGGTCGTCGCATGCACGCTGGCCAAGGACGACTTTTCAGGCTAGCAACTTAGAGGTGTGGGAGGGGTTTTGAGGAGCCGCATCTTCGACTCATGTTCTAATTCGGGGAACTGGGATTTCCCCGTTTTTCCCATATTTCTGCATATATGGCGCATCAGGGTGGGCTAGTGTAATGGTATGGGCTGGAAGGCCGGTAATTACCTCGCATAGGTAATTGATCCGTTTTCGTATAACTTGGATGGCATTCGTATTCGGTATTCGGGGTATTTATAATATCTGTGGGCCATACTTGAAGCCCATCCCGAGCAGATGTCATCTGGCTCGGGGATTAATATAAGCTGCTTCTCTTCTACGCTTGACTCTACGGAAAGTGAGTAACACCAAGGATGCTTAATAGACAAACCTGCAAGGGGATACTCTGTGTCTCACCCAGTCTTATCACACTGATTGCTGATTTGGCTGGGGTGCTGGAGTTCACAGAGTCAGCGCGCCGTGAGAATTGCCCCTCGGGGTAACGGCGAGGTCCCGCCAGCACCCGGGGATGATAACGTCCCATCCCCGATCATAAATCCTCCATACATCTACAACTCCAACAACCCGGGACGAAAACGGACACCCCCGGGTCGATACCGCCCCGCAAGGTGTGGAAACCCCAACCCCACCCTGGCTGACATGATTGGCTGGGGCTCATAGACCAGCGCGCGGTGAAGAGTTGGCCCCCGGGGCAACGGCGAGGTCCCGCCGCACTCGGGGAAGATAAGGTCCCATCCCCGGTATCGGAAATTATTCCATACATCTGCAACTCCAACAAACCGGGGACGAATACGGACACCCCTGGGTCGATACCGCCCCGCATGGTGTGGAAACCCCAACCACTGGCTGATTGCTGTGCTGGGTATGTCAGCGCCGAGTTGCCTCGGCAACGGCGAGTCCCGCCGCACCCGGGGATATATCGCCATCCCCGGATCAGAAATCCTTCCATCCATCCACAACTCCAACAACCCGGGGGGACGAAAACGGACACCCCCCAGGTCGATACCGCTCCGCAAGGTGTGGAAACCCCAGCCCCACTTGTGGTGGAAATCGAGTTAAAAGGCTAAAACTCTTGTACTCGTCGTTTGTTGATCGACATTTTTAGTCTACTTTCCCTCAATGGCGTCGCAGGCAGGGCGTGAGATTCTGAAGAGTGAGGTCGGTGGTTCGATCCTCACCTTCATCCCATAAAAGAGAGAAAAAATGGGAAAAATCTCATGTTCAAGAACTGTAAAACTCACTCACTTAGAAAACACCCAGAAAATAACGATGAGAGCAATGCGATCATTGCATACTGAGTCCAGTACCGAAAAGTCGGAGGTAAAACTTGGATACTCAGAGTCTCATCGGGGTTCCTGACTTACACCGAAGAGATAAGTCAGGTTTAGTGAGGGAGAATGTGGTGGAAATCGAGTTTAAAAGGCTAAAACTCTGGTAGCGTTTGTTGATTGACGTTTTTAGTCTACTTTCCCTACACACTGGCTGATTGCTGATTTTTCTGGGACTTATAAGGCCAGTGTAATGGTATGGGCTAGGAAGGCCGGTAATTACCTCTGCATAGGTAATTGGTCCGTTTTCGTATAACTTGGATGGCAGTTCGTATTCGGTATTCGGGGTATTTATAATATCTGTGGGCCATACTTGAAGCCCATCCCGAGCAGATGTCATCTGGCTCGGGGATTAATAAAAGCTGCTTCTCTTCTACGCTTGACTCTACGGAAAGTGAGTAACACCAAGGATGCTTAATAGACAAACCTGCAAGGGGATACTCTGTGTCTCACCCAGTCTTATCACACGTGGCGTCGTTGGCATTTCACCCAGTCTTATCACACCAGTGCGCGGCGAGAGTGCCTCCTCGGGGCAACGGCGAAATCCCGCCGCACCCGGGGACGATAGTATCCCATCCCTGGACCAGAAATCCTTCCATGCATCCACAACTCCAACAATCTGGGGACGAAAACGGACATCCCCCGGGTTGATACCGCCCCCCATGGCGGTTCCAAGTTTTCAGTTCAGAGTGGTACATCACAGCACACTGTTAATGCGAGTATATACTATATATAGTAAAAAATAAAAAAAAACAACAGCTGTGAGCTCGAGGATTTCGTCGAAGCTCATCTTTGCTAGCTGAGTGTAATACTTCGATCGCGCGTACTTACGGATTTTATATGTCCTCATGTAGGATGTACATCCCGTATGAGGGGGACACAATCTGAGGCTGTAGAATTCAGGAAGTGTGTGTCTATTTGTGGGGGACTATATGTACTATACCACGAACTTACATACTACTACTATGGGCAACGCAACGCTATCGCCACGGGCGGAGCCGTGGCCGTACCGCTAGTTATTATGCATACGTCAGCTTATGCATTAATAACATAGTTTTTTTTCCCTTTTTTTTTTTTCTTTTGCCGGATTTGTCCCGGACAAACTCCATACTCACTCGTACGTACGCGTACAGGTGGGCCAAGGTTTGGGGTTAAAGTCATTACAACAGTAGGTTTGATGGCTTTGATGGGGCTTTATCCAAAATACCGTCTTCTCATAACACTGAAACCACACAACGCACACACAAAACACAAAATGTCGCTTTTTTCCATACTGTATCCTATCCTATATACGTTCATCGACTGACATGCCTTGCCTTTCGCGTGCCCGATTTCGGGAAATACATAATAACTACCTCCGATTCTGGTACGAAGTAGAATGTATAGGCGGCTCTTATTTTTTTCCGGTCCTCCTCAAAAATTAGATTTTGAATCTGTCCTGCGACCTATGACCACGGGCTTGCAGTGTTGTTGTGGCGATTGGTTAATCTGAGAATATCAGCAACGTATCAATACTCGTGATGAAGGTATACGAGTACATATCAGACATATGATATGCATGTGAATGGTGTATGGGTGACACAAGAAGAGCTGCACATACATGTCAGATGGCAAATAAAATGACGAATGGAATAATAATAATCAATTTGGCATACGAAGCTCGTATAGATAGTGGTCGTACTCACACTCGTAGATTGAGGTCCTCTACGAACGAACAACGAAGAGATAACCTATCTATCACAAGTGTTTACATTTTGTTGTGTTCTTGGATGCACATACATACATACATAGAATGTTAATAATGTCGTCAATTATTTGCGATTGATTGATCAGCCCTTCTACGAGTAGCCAGCAAGAAAAATACTACTCGCGCCCTCAGATTTTTCCGAAACCTCAATCAATGTATCATGGCTGCATTCACCGAGCGCCAGGTATATAATACTGCTGGATATTTTTTTGTGTCTAGTCATAGACTGAACCAGGCGGCCCCGGGACACACTTTTTATGTACGTACGTGCGTATAACTTGGACACGATATGATATCACACGATTGAACTGACTGTGCGATTTGCGAGAGGGCCCAACGGAACGGCGAAAGAGAGAGGATATCGATCGCACGAAGAGACGGAGGGACGGAGGGGTACGCCCGGTACGCCGTTTTCGGTTTTTGGTTTTTCGCTTGGTTGTGGGGCGACAGTTATTTACTGGTAACGGATTATTATGACGCACCATTTTCTACAGAAAGTAGTAGTAGTAGTAGGTGGATCACCCGTAAAGTAACAGTCAGTGCAGCAGCTGCTGCTGCTGCAGTATCATATACCTGGTATATGTCTTCGCTCTCTCTCTCTCCACGCTTTTTTTTGTCATTACTCACAACGATATACCCTTGTTTGAAGAAACCAAGGTAAGAGGCAGCAGCAGCAGCAGCAGCAGCAGCAGCAGCAGAAGGCAAGCCAGCCAGGTCAACAGAGGACTGCAGCAGCAACAACAACAACAACAACAGCGTGAGTACTTCTCTGCCTTGTGGACTAAGTAAGGTGCTAGAAGATGCAGGGGGGGTGGGTAGATGTCAAGATCATGACGGTGTAAACAATCCCAGCAGCATGTACGTACAGACAGTCGGTTCTTCTACGAAGAGAGGTTTCAGGATGATTGCGGAAGATTTTTGCCCATGAATGTGTGGATGGATACGTGTGTATGTATGCACGATGCGTGTGTTCTTTTCATTCCACCCCATTCGACATCCAGCTTTCTTTGTAAACTGCGTGGGTTTTGCGGGGAACACAAAAAGTTATGACAGCTGTGGAACTGAGGGCGGGTGACATATATACGGTACGGCGGTCTCGTAATATCTCGGGGGCTTCTTCACACATTTGTCTGCTGTATGTACAGTAGTACCAGGTAACACAGAAGAAGGTATATACGAATGCCCTTATACAGCAAGCAGCAGTGGCTACCCTAAAAACAATAATAGCCAATCGTTACATAGGTATTCCCACTATTAAATACTCGTAGACGAGTTGCACGACTCGCGCGCAGCAACAAACTCTCACACTATATTTCGCACCTCGGGCAGACAATCGACTCTACTACTACTACTGCTGTAGTTAGTTGTATGCAGAGATCCTTCAGAACAGATAGAAATCTATGCCTGGTCTTTACCAGAGTACATTACCAGGTATCTATAATATAGGGTTACTCGTATAGGGTTAGGGTTTGGGTTTGCTCACCACGTCGCCGAGTGGAAGCCATATTATATGCACGATCTACTTGTAGGAAATGTTTGTTTATCTTTCCTTGGTTGGGCACCTGGTTGGGCACCTGGTACCAGGTATGTACTGCACTGCATGCAGTAGTAGAGTACGTATGCATTCAGATCCTGCACGATACATCGCAACGGCCGGGTATAGGATCTACTACTACTACTGCTGCTGAACGTAGTGTAGGTAGACTACCACCTACAAATACTGCTGTTAGATCTGCAGTGCTGCTGGTGATCTGTCAGACCTGTGTATTTATATTATTCATACGTACAGGCGGTGCTGCTGCTATTTCCATATCACGGGGGACAAAGCGCAAAGCAGCCGTCAGAGGGCAGTAGGGGACTCTCGCGACTTGGTGCAATGGGCGGCGACCTGCAAATAAATGCCAAGAATAATAAAAAAAAAACCATGCCGGGCAAACACGAGAAGTTCAACGCGGAACAACAAAATCAATGGAGAGAGGAAAATCTCTTTTTTTTTTTTTTTAATTTCCCCATCCCATTTATTATCTTCGCCCTTCCTTTCTCCCTCCTCTTATTAATACGTCGTAGTCGTAACTCGTAACTCAGATCCGGGGTCACAAAGTAGACTCCTAGCTCTCCCTCCCCCCCCACTACGGTTCGTGCCTTGCACTTTTATCGCGAGAAGACTTCAACCCTTTCTTTGCCTCGCCGACTCGCATCGAATTGTGCCTACCCGCGCTACTATTCATAGGCGCTCTCAGCAGTTGATTCCGTTTTTATTTTGTTTTTGCAAATAAACTCAAAAGTCCGACCCACGTGAGATTCGAACTCCGGACATCAACTCATAGAAGCGTTCTATATTATTACCACTATTAATAGACCATCGGGGCGACCTTCTATGAAGTGTATCATACCAGGTCGTACAATGCGTATTTGGGTACAGTGGTGGTGATTAAAATAGTGCGTACCAGGTACTGCATTCAATTGAAAATACGAAGAGGGGGGAGGATGCTTTGATTGGATGAGATTGGTGGGTATTCGACGAATTATTAATTGTGCGGGCTTTTTCATTCTGAAAAGCATACAACTCAACGTGCTTCTTAGTTTATTATAAATACAAAATCCAACGCAACACAGCAGTGCCATCTGAGAGCCGCACCATTATTGATACTACTATTAACAGCTAATAATACACTCCAGGCTGTCCCCCCTATGATACTTACTAATTTTGCAATCGCGGAAGGTTTTCCCGCAACATTCTATTAATGGAATCACACATTTTTCGTTCGAGATTATTTTTCAAAATCTTAAAGTTCCACCGCATTTGTATTACCATAATAGATTAATTAATACACAAGGAAGTAAGGGCAGTATTAATAGTTGGTTTTACCACGTATTTACTAATTTTTGATGGGCGGTGGCGGTTGAGGGGTTATCACAAAAATAAAAAGCGGGCGTACGTACGAGTGCGGTATGTATGTTATCGAGGGATATCTGTTCGGGTCATTTACATTAGTTGGACCGGCCATGGCCGGCCGCGGTCATGTGAGCGGCCATGGTCGACCATGGCCAACCATGGACGGTCATGGCTGGCTGGCTGCGGTCATATTCGCCCATGGCAGGGTCCGTGCTTGACCTTGGCCGACTCAATCATTGACGTTCTCGGGATCCATGATGAGCGGTCATGGTCGGCCATGGCTGCGGCCGAGTTTGACCACCATGTGGTCGACCATGGCCGGTCGTAGCTACGGTCATGGTCGTCCAGGGTTCATGTAATCTTTTATCGTTCATGGCCGCGCTCATGGTCGCGGCCATGACTTATCATGGCCGCTCACGGCCGGCCATGACCGATCACGAAGGCGACCATGACCGACGCAATCGATGGGGCCATGGGCGCGGTCATGACCGAATCCACGAGCGGCCATGTGGCCGCGTGCATGATCGACCATGGGGCGCGGCCATGTACGGTGGTCGACGCCCATGGCTTACCGTGGCCATGACCGCTCACGATCGCGGCCATGGCCGTGGCCACATGAGCGGCCATGGCCGCTCATGGCCGCGGTCGTGGACACCTGCTGATTTCGTGAATCGTTGCAGATGTTTTGTGCTTGGCGCCTATTAATAGAGCCGACCCCCGACCCGAACCCGAACCCTATAGCAGCAGTGATCAGTGCTGGGATGATGTACTTGGCAATACTCTTATTGATAGGTTCATTCGGCCGGCGTGGATGCTGTGTTTGGAAATACTCTATTAATAGGTTGATCCCGCTGGGTCGGGATGCTGTGGCTTGGAAATACTCTAGGTTGATTGAGCCGCCGCTTACAATGTACCCTTTGGCCAATCAGAGTGCGCAGATAGCTATAGGAAGATTTACTATCAGTCGATGTCCACTGTCATGAGCGGTCATGAGCGGTTCAATGACCGCTCATGGCCGCGGTCATCAACGGTCATGATCACGGTCAGCCATGAGGGGTCATGACCACGGTCATGTGCGGCCATGGGTGACCACATGACTGCGGTCAGCCTTGAGCGGTCATGAGCGCGGTCATGGGCGGTCCCGGACGCTCATGGCTGACCGCAGTCATGATCGCTCATGTTCGCGGCCGTGATCGGCCATTGGCCCGGTCATGCCTGGTCCAACCAATGTAGATCATTGGAGTACAACACCTATCCACAGCGTTCCCTTCACAGAAAACCAAAGGGTTTACCTCTTACCAAGGGCGTCATAGCCTCATCAACGAGGTGCGACTTGGTCTATTGTATCATGGCGCTGCCGATTGTTTTGAATAGCAGCATCTTCGACCCCCTTTCCCGATTTTCTGATGTCTGTATAATAGTAGCCATCTCTACTACATCGTCGTGTGATCTGCATCTACGACTATTTATGGTGGGCAAATAATGCAATGGTGTTCCTTTTGGTGTGATAAATAGAACAACCGAATGCAGATTTTGATACGATCTTGTCACCGTTGATCGTCACTACCAAGTATACGTAGGATCTGTATTCTAACGGATGTTCGTATTCTAAGTAAATGTTTATGGTGTAGAGTAGAACGCGTGTGTTCTGACTAGACGTGAGTTGTGGCACGTACTACGAGTAGATCCACCTGCATTAAATTAATGCCATGTCATTATAGGCGGGGCATTTAGGGCGGGGAGTTGAGGTGGAGTACCCAATACGTGCCAGTACACACATGTGGGAACCGGCCTCATGCTATTAATAGAGAGCATGCACCTTCCCCGCCCCCACCCCTCCTAGTCTGTCAGCTTGACACTTCAAGCTCTCACGCAAATATTACGAGAACATCTATCTGTATTCCTCGGACGAGCTCTGATCCCGATCAAGCACTCTAGATACCTGTGCCCTCTCTCAGCATGGCGACTTGTTGTGTTGTTGCTTATATCACAGTATCCCTCGTTGCCACGATCTAGCACGTGCACACGCACGTGCATACATAAGCGAGGCCACGCGTAGGCACAAGGCCAAACGTTAATTGTACAACGGTATTGCCTAGAGATCTTGATCTCAGCAAGATTCCACCAAATCAAAGTAATATCTGTAGATTTACACCGAAAATCCGCCGAAACGGGCCGTTTTGTGTCCCGATCTCGAGATGGAAGGAGTGCGATCAAACACGACGGCCCTACGTACTGCAAGATTGTGAGCACCCGCTGGTCGCATATGAACCCAATATCAAGTTACTACGCACTATTACCATACCATATTTTGTATATGCATATATATGCTTCGTATTCACCTATGTTCTGGATCGCGATCCCAGGAACACAAACAAATCAATACCACCATGATGGTACCAATATGATGCGATGATAGAAGGTATACCGTTTTTTGGCTGAAAACTGTTTCTGAATGATCGGGCGTCTTAGCCCAAACTCGTCGGACTTTCATTGTTGTCTTACCATATTGTCTGCCATAGCATACCTAGGCCATGTAGAAGGTATACCGTTTTTTGGCTGAAATGGTTTCTGAATGATCGATTAAAAGCTCCTTAACCCAAAATGGTCGGACTGCTGCCATTACTGCCATTATTGTCATTATTGTCATTATTGTCATTATTTTGCTGCAATATTGTTCCTTGTTCGCTTCGGCCGTGGGGTTTTCAATCGGATATGTACAGTAGCAGTTTCCTCCCTCCCTTAATGATCACTTTGGGGTGAGGTGTAGAGCTCTTCAAGTAACCACCCTTAGAAGGCAAAAACATGGTGCACCTCTATTGTAGCATGCGTCTCCCACATACCTAGGCCATGGTATCCATGGTATTGTAGCATTTTTCCCTCCAAAGTCAGTGCTTTGGTGAGGTACGGAGCAGCTTCTCAATTGACTGACCACCCTCATAAAAAGCGTGGTGCACCTGCATGCAGGCTGCCGTAGCATGCGTCTATAACGGAAACACGGCGACAGCAAACCCTCCATTTACTTGCCGCAATTGGGTATACTGGGGCCTGGAAGCGAACGAGGGAAGAGGTCGGGCAATATCACAATGTTTTCGTGTTTTCGTTTGTCGGTTATAAGTTGTAAGGCGGTTGACACCTCTCCAAAAAGAGGCACGTCATATTATTCGGTACACGATGTATATATACCGGTCGCCCCGGTAGTCTTTCTATTAATACTGGTTAACTTCAAATGCGACTACAGTAGTATTGTTACCCGAGGTCGAATCCCACCATGATGATTTTGACTTTATTTGCAAAACTAAAAATTGAATCTATAAATTGCTGAGAGCGCCTTCGTAGAGTGGATAGAGGCGGAATTCGACCCGAATCGACGAGGGAAGGAATAAGTGCAGTCTTCTCGCGATAACAATGCAAGGCGCGTATCGTAGTGCAGAGGGAGGAGAAGGGCCTACTCAGTGACCCCGGTTCTTAGTTACGACTAGAAATGGAGAGATAAAAGCAGGGCGACGATAATAAATGGGATTGAAAAATAAATACATATACGCATATATATGTATGTGTATCTTGGAAATCTAGTATGTATGCATACGCTGGACTTCGAAGGGGACGAAGAAAAATACTTTCTTACACTGTCAGGTTTAGCTCGTCGAATCAGCTATAGTACGTCCATGCACACATATGTTTCTGGTTGTCAGGCTACTTTTGCTTCAAGAAGCCCATTTATTTGTTTGAGAGGAGGACTATCTATATACCTGGTATAGCGCACACAGCGCATTCAGCGCATACAAATGCAGTTCGGGTTACTACGCGAACAAACTTCTTCGAAACCATGCTTCAAAGGCGATATATTGATGAGTTTTCTCTCACGTTAAGGAGTTCAGAAAACAAGCCACACTACCCCTGCCGGGGCCTTGCTGAACGGCAAAACGCCCAAATATCCAAATAACCAACCGATATATTTCAACACAACCGATATATTTCAATATTAATAGTAGTATTATTACCAGGTAGTAAGTATGACCAAATATTGTTGGTAAAAATAGCTAAAGATATACCCTGATAGGTTTTTGTGTTTACCGTTGGTCCTATTAATTTACTAGTATTACTAGTATTACTAGTATTTACTAGTATTACTAGCATTTAGTATGGTGTATACCGTAATAGTGGTGATAGTGGTAATAATGTAAAGTGCTCGTATTATTAAATAGAACGCAGGCCGCAGATTGCTTCTGCACGCGGGTGCAACTGGCTGCGATCTCGAACAAGCAGGGGCAACTTGGCCGATGCATACGTACACAGTACTCAGTTGTGCAAAGCGTGACACATGTATGTGGTGTTCATACAGTTTGACGCCGCCCAAGTTTCTTTGGCGAGTACCACTACTGAATCTGGCATGCGATATGCCAGGTGCGAAGTAGTCCTATATAGAGGATATAAGAGCGTTATTTCATACTATGGGGGCGCGATATGAACAGCAGTAGAGTGACAGTCTCTCACTCGGTTAGATTTTATGGAAAGGCAAAGTAGCAAACTGAAGTACGATGTCTCACCCTTTGAGATTCGATCTGTGAAACGTCGGTTAGTAGTTTGTCCAGGCGTATAATACGTTTGTCAAGTATTCCAGGTATGATATATATATATAAACATATGACTGATATCAAAATATGCTTGAAATAAGAGCTATTCATATTAATACTAATAGCTGCACATTGTCAGATGGCAAATGAAAATAAGAATAATAATGGTTCAGATCGTTTGGGGATGACTGCTGTGTCCTCAAGTCGTATGGCGGGGACTGGCATTGACGGCTGTCCATGACGGCTTTCCTTGACGGCTGGCTGTCCTTGACGGCTGTCCTTGACGGATGGCTGTCCTTGATGGCTGGCTGTCCTTGACGGCTGGCTGTCCTTGACGGCTTAAGAAGAGTACCGTCAACCATATATATATATATACCAATACTATGGTATGTACGCGTACATGCACATACAATATCATACCTGGGCACCCACACTTACGTGTACACACCCCGCGAACGTTTTCCCGTCAATACGTTTTCCCATTCATTTGGGGGACGGCATTAATATTGGTACAGTATACCTTTGTCTACTTACAAGTATTCAGAGATGATTGATGATTGTGATAGGTGTATGTGAGTGGTATGTATGATAGTATGGGCTTGGAAGGCCGGCAATTACCTTATTTATACGTAGGTACTTGGTCCGTTTTCGTAATACTTGGATGGCATTCGTATTCGGGGTATTAATAAGATCCGGAGGGCCATACTTGAAGCCCACCGAGCCAGATGTCATCTGGATCGGGGACTAATAAAAGCTGCTTCTCTTCTACGCTTAACTCTACAAGAAAGTAAGTAACACCAAGGATGCTTAATAGACAAACCTGCAAGGGGATACGCTGTGTCTTACCCAGAGATACCACATATGGCTGAAGTAAGAGCGGCACGGCGTCCCCGGTGGAATGCTAGGCGAACCTCGTCCCTGTTTGAGTCAAGGTCGTGGGTGCGAGCCCCCCCGAGTGCATGCTTGAAATGTACGTAGGGACTTTTTCTCGCAAAAAAAATCTTGACTATAGCGGAAAGCGCGGGAGCGCGAGTTAGCAAAATTCGATGAAAATCGACGAGCGTTGGGGATGCTGAACCCTCTGCACGATACAAATCAAGGCACGGACCGTAGTGGGGAGGAGGGAGAAGAGCCTGCTTTGTTGCCCCGGATCTGAGTTACGACTGACTACGTATGGAGGGAGAGGGACAGACGTGCGAAGATCATAAATGAGATGAGAAAAAAAGAAACAATAAAAAAGTATGCTATTAATAGTGGCGAGACAGCGAGCCGCAATAAGAACATATAGATGCCGGGACGGAGGGACATACCTACCAATCAATGGAGATGGCTCTTATCCTTGCGTGAGCACGAATAAGCCATTATAGTCGTATATACAGATTTCCAGGGTGTTAGCAGTAGTAGCGATACCCCACGCCTCTCAGAACTCAGAGCCTGTTCGCAGTTCGAAGCCGGCCGATATCGGAGAAAGCTAAGAGCACCTCCCAGATAAAGAAACCAAGATAACGAAGCCAGATACGGGGCGCACCAGTGACGGCCTTCCTCCGTCCTTGGGGCAGATACAGGGTGAGAATGGTACAATAATACTAAACTCTCAATCAAGTCGTCCCATGGCTTTTTGTAGGAGATTTGTCTTGATGGACACTGGCTGTGCGTGCGCTATTTCTATAATAGTGAGAAGAGCAGGCATACGGAAAACATCACAGTACGAGTACTTACTTAGATAGTCACACGCGATTCGCGCATCAAGGCTTAGGAGTTTAGGGCCATAGTCTAGAGGAACAGTCAATATATACTCGTATGTATGCATTCACGACCATTATCAATGCGAAGATGTAGCAGGTTGCACGCGGCTATCATATGTGTTTACCACGTATACTGGGATTCATCAAGATGATACGGGATGAATTTCACTTTCAAGAGGAGCCGAATTTTTCGAAAATTACGCCTTAGAGAGGCGCACCCAGCGAAAATTTCGGCTTTGGCAAGATCTCCTCGAGATCTCCCCCCATAGACTCTGCCGAGAAAATCAACTTCGTCCTATAGTAGGGGGGGTGCTTTACTATCACTTGATTACGGTATATTAATAGCATCACCCGTGTGATACAGTATACTATCACTTGATTAGTATACTGTACTTGGCTCGAGAAGAACACGAGCTGCTGCTGTTGTACATAAGAATGGGGTACTACCGAAATCGATCTTAAGTACTCCTTTTTCGCTACTACTGCACATCAACACACGAACACGTAAATATATGAAAATACAAACATGTATTATAGTAGAGTTCAAATCCAAGTAATTTGAGCCTTAGACGGCACTGCAGCCCGAAAGGGGTTGCTCACTCTATCTATCATACCAGCACAGCATGCAGTTTGGCACCTTAAGGAAGTTATCATGACGCGTCCGACGATTTACAGGGGCACCCACCTACTTGTATTACAGTACCTTTAGAGGCAATAGTGTAACATGATCTTAATCTTGTATTGTCTGACTAAGATCATGTTACACTGATGGGGCTTTTCAGCCGAGGAATTACCCGAAATCGTTCGTTTTTACGACCTAGGCCACACGTTGGATGGATTGATTGTTCGATTTGATTGGTTGAGTGATCCTCGGGTCAATGTTAAGTGCCCGTCTATTCTTAAAGCCAGTGTACCACTACTAATAACAGCATATATCTCCTATTGTACTGTAATCAAGTCAAGAGCCTCGGAAACGGGCAGGTGCACCCCTCCCCTACCTTTAGTACTGCAGTCCCGATGTGGGCACAAAAACGCTTGGAATTATACTGAACTATTTGTTCCATGTACAGCAGTGCAGCGCTGAAAGGGTTCACATTAAACCGTTTTACGTAGTTTGTTTCCCCCCCGTCGACATCCAGCACATATGTCATCTGCTGCTAATAATAGTGCCCGCCGTGCTGATCCTTCATCGTGCCTAGGGATACATGCAACGGACCCCCCCCCGCGCGCCCGCACAGTAGTGTGCGCCTGAATGCATCCTTGTGGAGAGGTTGAAAAATGCAGTACATCACTCATAATCGCGTACCGACATGGTGGGTGGTTTTCACACCTAGTGGGGTTTGCTACATTGCTCAATGTCTCCACGATGATTGGTGTATGCAAGGGGGGGCGGCGCGGTCACCTTTGAAGCTCTGTGGCTATAAGCTACTGGTACTAAGTATTTGTACAAACGACAGGGCATGGGTTCATTTGTTTGACATTTTAAGGAACGAACTTGTTAGGCAACGCACAGCAAGCAGTAGTTTGTCCAGATCGAGTCATCGGGTCGAAAGCTAGAACTGATTATATGCACTGCCTATTGAGGCTCGTATTTCCCTTGCTGCTGTTCTTTATTCAGATTAGCGCCCAGATGTCTCGAACCGCATAGCGCAGGGCTCCCCCCGTCCTCTATGGCTGCTCCCTTTTCCACAAGAACGCATGGATGGGTAGATAGGTGCGTGCCGACACTTGGTGCGATCATATCGTGATCTTATCGTGATTATATCACGATCTTATCCTGGGGTTATCGTGATTTTATTGTGATCTTACCGTGATCCCATCTTTATTCTGTCGTGGTCTTACCGTGATCTTCAGTAAGTAGTCGTGATCTTATCGGGATAATATTGCGACCTTCTCGTTCTCGTGATATTCTCGTCATCTCCTCGAAATCTTGTCGTTATCTTGCCGTGATTCTATCGTGATATTATCGTGATCTTAACGTATTCTATTCGTAATCTTGTCGTGATCTTGTCTTGATCTTGCCGTGATCTTGTCGTGACCCTATCGTGATCTTGTCGTGATCTTGTCGTGGTCTTGACGTGATCTTGTCGTGATCTTGTGGTAGGTTTATCCTCCAATAGGAGCAGCCCTTTGCTCGATGACAGTCATCACCTCACGCCAACTATCAGTATACAACTCATCTGACAGGTCGTTCCTCTTCAGTACACTATTAATAGTACATACGTGTTCTTGTTACATTCTGTTGCCATTCTTCGTCATTCTCGATAAACATACGAGTATTTCGTTTTTTTTCAGAGTCCTTGTTTTCTTGTTTGGCTTACTTCGTCGTGTTTTCGTACCCGGTACGTTGGCACCTCAGTTGCTTACCTTTTGCACACCCTCATTCGTATTCGATCATTTTGGTTTTCGCTGTCTCACAGGCAGTGTGTGACCACCCACCTCTTACCTGGTACATACCTATCTAAGATGAAGAATCAGGCCGGACAATGGGTGTATAGCGATTACTGATGATACCCTTGGGTAGAAATTTCGGTTTAATTTGAACATAACAACAAGAACAGCAATAACAACAACAAGAACAAGAACAAGAACAACAACAACAGGAACAAGAACAACAACAAGAACAACAACAACAACAAGAACAACAGCAACAATATCATCAACAACAACAAGCAGAAGCAACAACAACAAGCAACAACAAGCAACAACATCAACAACAAAAACAACAACAACAAGCAACAGCAAGCAACAGCAAGCAACAGCAAGCAACAACAACATTAACAACAACATCAACAACAAAATAACAACATCAACAACAACAACAACAACAACAACAACAACAACAACAACAACAACAACAACAACAACAACAACAACAACAACAATTCCTACGTAAATACCTGATGGTATGTACTATCAATATTACATCATAGATATAATATGCTAAATATATAACCCTCTAGCCTGCCTGGTAGGGTTTAAAAAGAGCACCCCCAGATCAGAGTCCAGCGCGAGCGACCATGATGCCATATCTAATGGCACGATGATAAACTGACTTGTGTTCAGTCTAGTTCAGTCGCGGCCAGACTCAGTACAGTGCTCAGCAGTGCTCAGTACAAAATGTTATACGCTGATGTTTTTTTTTTTTTTTGTCAAATACATTGGTTGAAGGGAATTGCCCCGTTTTATCAAATAGGACGGCGTATATATTATCTGCGCAACCTATCATACCAAGGCACACTGTGTCTTTTAAGGCACACGGAAAAGTGCCTGGGAGCGGACAGGAGTTCGACGTTGAGTTTTTTTCTTGTCGATGGTTCCGGCAGGAGGTGATGTTGCGGAATGAGATTCGGAACAAAACCAGCAGCAGCAGCAGCAGCTGCACAGCAACCCGTTATCTGACTCTGATAATCTCTCCATCCCGAGAAAACTATCGTATGAGATGATATGAGATGGTATGAGATAGTATGCAATTACTTATTACTTAGTATAGGGTAGTACTGTAACACTGTGTGTAGCCATTGCGGAGAACATCGCGGTGGTGAATGCTTTGTGAACCCGAAATTTGAGGAGTCAGCGATATTTCGATCGATCGTTGTTGGTTGGTCTGCGTTATATAGCAAACTCGGAGAAGTTTTTGATATTTCTCTCCATCCACGATGATGGTGCTGATTTATCTCACACCCGACGCTTGCTACGATAGAAGTGGAACTTTTTGGCTGAATCGTTTTCTGAACGATCGGGCTCCTTAACCCAAATTCGTCGTTTTTTCATTTTTGTGTGACGAAATATGTTTCAGAGTATACTTCGGTCATGAGATTTATCATCCGGCAGCACTTTTATTTTCCTCCACAATCATTGTTTCGGTGAGGTATGACGCTCCTTAAGTGAGGAGCTCAGAAAAAACATGGTGCACCTCTATCGTAGCATGCGTCACCCGCTTTGACGCCGCTCACCACTGTAGGACCATACCCACTTGAACGGACAGGGCGTCCTACATGATGGAATAGGAGCTGCTGAGCAGCGTATGCCAGAGGGCGAGAGTTAAGCTATGACGAGTGCTACAGTACACTCTGCATAGACTGGTATCGTACGACGGCATACATGCACCATATTGTGATACTCGTTGATGATATCGTACCACTATCCCACGAACGCGTGCGTTTGCCTTGGTCAACGCCGCTTGCATCAAAAAGGGGCTTAGTTCGTTGGAAAACATCTCCCAGAGTACGCGCATCCACTACTACCACTACTACTAATAATACTATATTATGAAAGTGGTATCATACAACATAATATGCTCATGCCCCTCTAACGGTCTGTTTATTGGTTTCGGCGAGACGCACTACTAGTTCCTGTTTGGTGACGTACAAGTGCAAGGGATGTACGTTGAGCGAGCTTAAAGCGGAACTGGATTTTGTTTTTGTGGCCGCTTTCTGCTCTGGACGAGGATATAACAGTACACACCTGCACTGGCCTCAACATTCGAAATCAACAGTCGGCACAGACATCGCACGTTAAGCGCGAGCCCATGCGTGATCCTTCATAAACGCAGCTACTACGAGTACCAATACAGTTGTACTGCGTTAGGGGACAGCTGCTACGGTAGGGGGGTCATGTACAGGTAGGTAGGTGCTTGGTTTGCACAGAGCCACTCGGCCGAGTGACTGCTTTACTGCGTTGTACTCATAACTTTTTTGTTTTTTGTTTTGTTTTTCTGTTGTTCTGTATGCACCGCCATTGAAGGTTTTGTTACGCAACCCCAACACACTATGTTTAGGTCCAATTTTCAGTCAGATTCGGAGCCATTAGTCCCGGTGGCCAAACGCCTGTAGTGAAAATGTGGATAAGCCCCCTATCGTGGCACCCGTCCGTTAGGGGACCAGTGCATTAGGGGACCGAACCTGGGATTTGTGGCTAGGGGACCGGTGCATTAGAGGACCGAGTCTGGGATGTTGGGTAGGAGACGACTGGTGCATAAGGGGACCGGGTCTGGGATTTTGACTAGGGGACCGGTGCATTAGAGGACCGAGTCTGGGATGTTGGGTAGGAGACGACTGGTGCATAAGGGGACCGGGCCTGGGATGTTGGGTAGGAGACGGCCGGTGCATTAGGGGGCCGGTGCATGTAACGGGAGTGTTACCCATGGAGGTAACTAATCCTACAGTAGGCATGGCACCACAGCGTATTGGTTTGGCGATGTATACCTGTGTCTGTGAATACAACCTGTGCAGGATGCATATATTGTGACCCTTCAAAGCCCCCAAATATCCAAGTATCCAAATATGCAAATATCCAAATATCCAGCGCGGGCACAAGACGAGACCAAAACAATGCCCCTAAACGGATGGCGGGACTGATACGAGAAACGCGGCAGATCTGGGGAGATCAAGGTAGATACATACGGGAAAAGGCAGACCTAGGCAGACCTAGGCAGGTCTAGGCAGCTGTACGCAGATCCAAGCAGGCCCAGGAAGATATTAGGTGGGCGGAGAAGCATGTATGTGCAGGCAGCACAAGGCTAATCCAGGCAGATCCCGCCCACAGCGCGGAACGTTGGCACAACCCGGAGCCCGGGGCGCATATGTTCATTGAAAACGTCGAATCAGCAAGGGCCCTCTACACTCCATTATACCAAGGGCACGCGCAGGTAATCGCTCCTTGTTACCGCAATGAGCAACGGTAACTTAATTCCAACAGGGGGAGCGATCGTTTTTTGCCAGCACTCACTCGATCTTGCCAGAGCTGGAAGTTTGTTGATACCCAACAAAGGGGTAACCGCGGAAAAAAATCCGGTCGAGAGCCTTCCGAAAAAATATCGTGCGGAACTCAACGCTCTCTACCTCTTTACCTCTTAATACCATAAACAGTGATCAAGTTGCGGGTAGATAGAGGGGCTATATATATATTTATATGGATATATCGTATCACCTGGCTGTCGATACTGTATTCGTTGGTATCCCATATTTCATGGTAAATCATGATTCGCATATTTATTACGGTATTGTCTTTGGTGTGACGGCCGTTGTACAGCGTGCCGCATGAACTTCGTCAAAGATGGTCACTCATCAACGTTCCGATTTTTGTTTTATCGAAAATGTATGCACCATAACCACGAGCTGAAAGCCAGCTTGACTGATAATTCAGAAGTAGTTATGGTTTACATCTAACATCGCCAATGGATATAGTAAGGAGTTCATTGGAAGACGGCAGCGCCGGCGGATATGGTAAGGAGTTGCAGCTATTTTAGCTATTAATAGTTGCATCAATTGTGTTTCATCTGAGGTCCCTTAACAGCGTCGACCCCGGACTGTGCTTTTTGTTAGATATGCACCATAATAACTACCACAAAAGTAGTGAGATATCAGTCAACGCTGAATCAGTTAGTGCTGGCCCCCTTTTCAGCTCAATGGTTACGGTGCCTGTGTAGCAGAGAAAGGAGAACGATAACACCACAAGGAAAACCGAGAGAGGAAACACACGCACCAAGTCTTGTATCCCTATCATTCTAGTGGAGCATACACACACCTGATACTAGGACAAGCAAACGCGCCGATTAATCGTAACCCGCACACACCCGCACACACAGCAGCAGTAGCAGTAGTAGTAGTCCGGCACACCTCGCCCGAAGAATGACACTCAATCAAGGGGAACACACAAAAAACACCGAAGTTCCCCTTCTATCACAATGCCGGCTCGTTGTGTTCTTTTTATGTTGTGGTGTGCCAGCTGACAGCAAAAGGTGGAGCATCGTGTATATGATGGAGTTTTCTTCAACATCGATGACCCATAAACATCTATCTCCAGACACCCAGAGAGAAAAAGAACACCACCAATAATGGGAAGAAAGCGAACATACCAATGTGCACGAGGCAAAAGTGCACTCTCTGCTTGCCTCCGGCTTGACATTCACTCAATCAACACTGGTTGCTCCACCAATACTAATAATTTATACGGGATGTACTAAAGTACTTCACATACATACGTTGCTGTACTGAATATACATCATGTGATACTGCTGTATGTACATTATATGGACCGTTTTTTTCTCTCCAGCTCAGCCAGGGGCGTAAAAAAAAAAGAGAAAACGACACCACACCCGTAGGAAAGTCAGAATGAAAAACAAACCGGATCGCTGTGATCACAGGACGAAATGAGCGAAAACCATTTTTTTCCCCGTTTTTTGTTCCCTTTTTTAACTTGGTTTTAGAGACCCCCTCTATTTTTTTTTCGCTGGTGGGGGGGGGGGGGTAATTAAAAACAAACTTGACATATTGTTTTCTGGGATCACAACGGTCCGGTTTCTTCCCTCCAATATAGGGTGGGGGGGGGGGGGGGGGGGGTAATTAAAAACAAACTTGACATATTGTTTTCTGGGATCACAACGGTCCGGTTTCTTCCCTCCAATATAGGGTGGGGGGGTAGTGGGGTATCTGGGATTCAGATCCGCGCATACACTCGGCTCAGCTCGCAGAAGTACACCTTATTACGCTTGGCGAAGTTCTCTTCAGGGTGCCGCAAGGTGCCGTGGTAACGTATTATGACGGATATCCTTCGTACACGGTATAGGTATCAGTATCAGGCACGAGGCATGGTAACGGGTATACTTCGTATGCAGCAGTATTCGTTAGAGCAGGAATGTTGGGCGATTTTTTCCTTCGCCCCGCTCACGCGGTTTATTTACAGCCTTGATTAAAGTTTTATGGCGCATACGTATGCGAAGTACTCGTATATACACACAATGAAGGGTTTTCGTTCGTTCAGCATCATACAAGTCAATTCTTTTTGGGTTTGCCATCCGGCGATGTGCACCTGACTTGAGCTTCAACATTGACCATTGCGGAGGACCATAGTAAATAGGACCAAATAATGTTAGTAGAAATAGGAAAATATATACTCGTATACCTGGTAGGCTTTTAGTCTGTACCATAGGTCCTATTTACTATGACCCCCCATAATACGTATACACGCATAAACACCCCCTCCGCGAAATATCACAACCCAGGAAAGTCAAAACAAAAATGGGAGGTTTATATTTTCCTTGCTCTTCGATTTCCATCGAATTTCGCAAAACTCACGCCGTCTTTCGCGCCATGAGAATTCAGTGCCGATAACTCAGAAGCAAGAAGATGCCTCACAGAGGATTCGGAGTTCTAGCCCTCTAAAAACACTGCCGCAGTAGGGCTTGGCTACATTCTTTTTCTGGTTTTGGAAACACATTCAGCAAGCGACATCATCAAGCGTCTTGGTCTGTGCTTGTTTTGAAACGCTTCATTCCATGGTGGTTCTCGATAATGTCATGCGTTTCCCCCCACGATTCTTGACGGCATATATATATATATGGGTGTTTCCAACCACGAGTGAGTATATATTGTACATGGAAAGGTATATACATTCAATATCTACGAGTATGATAAGGTACCATGGTATTTGTTTTGGTGTTTGTTCGGAGTCTTGCTTGCGGTGGTTATTCAGGTATAGTTGTTACACCCTTGACAAATGGTCGCACAGGCGGGCACAGGCAGCAGCATGCTGCCATGCTGATGTTGGACAAAGATGATCCACCGATGATAAAAACCCCAGAAGAGTGATGTTTTGTAGAAGGGCCGCTTGTTGGGCAATCAAACTTAGGGCCATTCCTAACGAACGAAAAAAATCACGATTCGTGAGGTTTTTGTCGTGAATCGTGATTTTTTTTGTCGTGATTCACGACAAAAACCTCACGATTCATGACGCCAATTTTTTTACAATTTCTTAAAAAAAAACAAAATCACGATTCACGACATTTGTCGTGGCTCAAAATATGCCTGATCAAGGCACTACGTAACCCACCCGACACCAACGGTATCCGACGGCCGGTATAGGGGCATGCCAGGCCCTGCTTCGTACGCCGGTTGTGGACAGCGAGCGGCTGCCTAAAGACACTGCTGGGTGCGGGGTAACGAGCATGCTGTGACCTCGAAATCTCGAGGAGGCGGAGACACAGCGTGAAGAAAAAGCAAAAATAATCTGAAAATCTCATGGGCCAGGCAGAGCAGACGACATGTCAGCGAGATTGGAACCTCGCGCGGACCTGGCCTGGCCGACGGCGCGTGAGGTTTGAATATCACAGACCGTGTCGGGCCTCTGCCCATGGTTTGAATCACGGACCGGGTCGGGCGCGGTCTGCCCGGCACGGCCTGGCCGTGACCTACCTGCGAGAGTTGGCCCCACCCTCAAATACCGTTGGTTTGAAAATATCGGATTTTTTATAATTTGAAAATATCACGAAACGTGATGAAAAAGCACCTATTTTCGTTAGGAAAGAAACATCACGAATCGTGATATTTTGTCATGCCAAAACGTCACGAATCGTGATTTTTTTTTGTTCGTTAGGAATGGCCCTTAAAGAACAATAGACATCTGAGTCTAGAGGTGGTGGTGAGAGGAGTGACAGAGGGTGGGGCACGCCCATGCTCTCTCTCGTAGCTACTCAGACCCTGATCCTTCGTTCGCTACAACAATAATACTTCGGAGGACCCCGTGTACGAAAACACAAACAAACAACAACAAAACACAAAATCGAGTAGTAACTACTAGGTTCCTAGTACATCACGAAGCCTACACCAATACCACAAATAACACATAGAACAAAAATTCTACGCAGCTCGCAAAGTTGAGTATCTACTATTCAATCGGTTGAACTCACAGCTGACGTATTTATAATAATTTTATTTAACTCGTCGGGGTCCTCGTAGTTACGCCGCACCTTAGTCGAACCGTAACGTAACGCACCGTGTTTTTCTATTGCTGCCTATAACATCACCGATGCTACTGCTGTT
Organism: Saccharina japonica; assembly: GCA_008828725.1. Taxonomy (NCBI): domain Eukaryota; class Phaeophyceae; order Laminariales; family Laminariaceae; genus Saccharina; species Saccharina japonica. The sequence continues at coordinate 243,584 of MEHQ01002735.1, forward strand.
GTGCTCAGCTACTGCAACACACTATTGGCAGAACCAGTTCTACCTACGCTGGCCGACGGATAGCGGTTAGCCGATCCCAGTTTTGGCCGGTCGTAGCTCGAGTTAACTTGCTTGTTGACTCGTCGCGATCCCGAATCTACCGAGTGGTACTTGGTTACGTATTATGACTGCTGCTCCCTTTTTACAGCAGTATTACAGTAGTGCTACGTACTGCTTCCCCCTGCTACAGCTACCTACTGCTCTCCTTCGCTACAGCAGTACTGGTGCTACTAACTACTGCTGCCCCAGGCAACAGCAGTGGCGATGAACATTGATCAGAGATGTAGGTGTTCGCGCCTAATATCTTTAACAGTGGTGTTTTGCGCTCCGTTCACAACTTACGGGCGCATTTTATGCATTTTATCGTTAACACTCAAATAGCCCTTATATTTACGAACACAGCCAGTGGTTATTTTTACTTTATTTTATTTTATTTATACAGATCTAAACTTGCCCTCAATAACCTCAAATCTCGATGATCTATATACCTTCTTATGTACCACTCGTACATAGCTACAAATAGTAGAACCACTCTATCACGTAAACTCGTCGGAACACTATAGTTATTTTATCGTGATACTGTAGTATTATTCAGTACTCGTATGGTCTCGAGTGTCTTTCTTTGTAGGCAGTCCGTGGTCGGAAGACAGCAAGCGTTTTCAAACAAATAAAATAATACAAAAAACAGCAGTCATCATGCATATTCCAAAACGAAAATAATGCACATTATTCATTCTGAAAAACTAGTATAATACGCACGAGTACGTAGTCGCTCGGGGGAAACATGATAATCACTTATGTATTTTATAACATCACACAACTTGCAAAGCCGAGTATGGACCGCAAGCACATACAAGGTGTTGGCATACATACAACACGAACCAGGTACTTCGTGAGTACTTACTCTCACATTTATGCTGTATGCGCTCCGATTTACGTATGCGTACGTATGTACTCTGGGGCCTGGTATGTATGCGCCTGCAAACACCCACGATATGATATGGTATGAGATGATACCAAGTACCTGGAAGAGGATACACAGAGTAGACCCGATGCGCGGAAACTAGATGATGAGTATTACCAAATGCTTGGTACCTGGGGCATATACGGGTATATTCGGGCGGGAAATCGGTTCCAATACAAGCTGCCAGTAGCCAGTGCGAACACCGTCTACGTTGTACTGTAGTACGACAGCAGCAGTAAGTAGTAAGTATACAATCATCTTTCAATTATTTCCTACGTACATTTGACCGATTTTTCTTCTTTTTTTTCCTCTTTGACAACAACACCAAATATATCGCCCCACCCTTTGCACATTGATTGTTTTTTTTTTTGTTGACACAGACAGCACTATTACGGTATACACCATAGTTAATACTAGTAAATAGGACCTACGGTACATGTGTAAGTATCGTTACTCACAAAATGTGGTCCTATTTACTAGTGTTTACTATGGCTTCCCGTAACAATGCGTTCGCGGCACATAAGCCACATAATGGTTTGGACGTACGAGTGCAGCAGCAGTAAAACTCACTTTATTTCGGAAATTTGAAGAGTAGACGGGCAAGAGGCCTCGGAAATTTGAAGAGTAGACGGGCAAGAGGCCTAGAAATCTATTATTGATATCCACCTCTAAAAGCTCTACAACGTCTCACGAAATACAATGGAAACAAATTAACAATCGCTGGATCAGACACGCGGCGAGATAGGTTTGCACTCACGAGAAATCGAATCAGAATCCACCCCCACCACCATTTGGTGGGAACAGCCTCTACCCCCACTCGGTACAATCACAAGTTCGACGCGCATCTTTTCGCGTGCAAGCGGTGAGTCATCACACCCGTATTCTTGAGTAGTTGTGCGCATAGCTGATAGCGACGGGTCAGAGTCTCCAGTAGTGGTTATAGCTACGTAGACTCGCAGCGTCTACTGGTGGACGGTATAGGTTTCCTACGCTCGTTTGTGCCCCAGGCAGCAGAGTGTCAGGGTGCTCATCGGCTCGCATTACACGTACGAGGGCAGAGCTACTGCTCGCATTGAGCGACCAAACAAGGTACGACAGCTCTGCTTGGGTTTTCGCTGTCGAGCGATTATTATTATTGTTATTATTATTGTGCAAGGTGTCTGTCTACTGTTGTTGTTGTTGTTCTGCTGTAGTTGTTCATTCGTATGTGGGAACAGCAGTCTCTATTGTTGCACCTGCGTTGATGGTTGCATCGAACTGTAGTTTGTTGCATCGCATATACTCGTAGCATATGGGTATAGAGGTATATCTCAACGAGCAACCCGAGGCCGTATATAGACGAGTACCGGCCGCTACGGCATGGCATGCCTACCGTACGCCGTGCCACACATCTACTCGCACTATGATCGTACTGAGCCTGTGTGCACACACATATCGTGCTAGGTACGGCGTCGAGCCTCAGATACCTACTTGCCCCGCGAGCGAAAACATTCGCTCTGTTTTTAGCACTCCCATCACACATAATATCGACGGTATACTTCGCATACACGTGCCGGCGATTAAACGGGCACCCGCCCCCTCTGAAGCTTACTGTATGATGGTATGTGCTGGGCGACCTCATCTAAGCGAGCGAACATGCAAGTCATTGTCTGTATGCACCTTAGCCACGTTGCGCCGACATCGTCATGGACATATGCCGGCAATACTTTTGTGGTCACCGCGATCGTTTTCTTGTATATAGGTATTGGGAGGGGGTGGCGTGGTTCGGAATGTTGAGACACGAAAACGCCTTTTCAAGTAAAATTTCGAACAATGTCTGGTTGCCGGCACTGCCAAGGGTGGCGGTGGTATACTGATAGTTGTACCAGCTCACGCACGGAAGCGTGGAACGGGCGAGCAGGCAAAACACAGCGGAGAGAGATCCAGGGTTGTACTTAGGGGATTGATACTGGTATGCATAATAGTACATACAGTAGTACATACAATCACTAATAATGCTAAATAATTATTCCTACCATTCGACAGTGATCGATCGTAAGGAAGGGCTGAGGGCAGCAAATAAAATGGAGTAGATAAAACTCAAGCCAGAAGTGGGCACTGTATAGAACAGAAGGAATACGTATTTTGCTGTCCAAGTGATGGACGAGAAGGAAGTAGCAAAGACGGCACATGGAGTACTCGTACTACAGTAGTAGACACAGGCTTAAGCCGGAAGAAGGTACAGAAGGGGAGTAGTCTTGGCGAGAGGGCTCTCTCTCTCTCTCTTTTTGTTTCCGTGGTCTTCTTTCGGGGAGGGAATATTTCTGGGTGATCAAAGTTGAAGCTCATTCATGCTACTGATAGTATACACATCCATTGAAGGCTGGCAAGGATGGTGATGACAATAGTTTGCATACACTTCAACGTTGACAACTCAGAAACATTTCCTCCCCGAAAAAACAGAACGTCGGAAACACAAGGAGATCTACTATACGTATATTTACATTTTGGGCGAGGAGTAGCCGAACAAAATCACCGAGTGTGCCTGTATACAACAAGATGCGTGATATAGACGATGCGTGAGGCTTGAAAAAACACGGCATTCGCTCAGTGTCTGGTTAATTTCTATACAATAATAGGCAATAATAGGCAATAATAGGCAATAATAGGCAATAATAGGCAATAATAGGCAATAATAGGCAATAATAGGCAAGAGCTGCGAGAGATCGAGGATTTTGTCGAAACTCACACTGGCACGGTGAATCTAACATTAAAGTACAAGCTGCATACACACATACTGTAGTGTATGCACATATTCCAAGTGCAGCCCGAACGGCGATGGCGGGCGAGCTTTTCTCATTCGCGCATACAAAAATAACCACCGGAGGGCGCCTGTACGGCGTTTGGAAGGACTAGCAGTGTATACCCCTACCGGTGTATTCGAAGCAAAACGACAAATCGCATACCTGGTATATGCGTGTATACGTAGCTGTACTATCAATATGGTATTTCTTGCCCGACTTGCAATATTAGGTTATTAGTTTATTTCCAACATGTATGTCAGCTGTGGCTTCGACGGACAGAATGGTGGACGCTCAACTCTGCAGTAGGTGTTCCCATCATCGTAAGCCATCCGTTCTCACTGCAAACCCGCCGCGCAATCGCCATGAAGAACAGCAGTAGTTAATGATGTTTAGGGGTGCAACCATTCGTCCTTCGCGCCCACCTCGGGCCCGTAAGGGGTACTTGTAACCTTGTAAGGGATGTTCTTATAGGAATGTTGCCTTTTTCATTAAAGGGCCTTTTACGCTGTAATACGGCGTGCCATTGAGGGGGCCACTTGGTGCTGTGGAACACAAAACTTTGGTCGTTGTTATTGGCTTTATGATTGGTTTGTTCTGTAAGCTCCTGCCTGGTCCGATTGGAGACGAAGCCAAGGACATTTTGTATACACTTAAAAGGCTTGATACAAGCCACGACAACTGCAGTCCTCATGCTATTCGGCCGTTTGGTTGCTATGTATCACCCCAGCCCAGCCTTTGAGCAAGCCATATATCCATCCCCACCGAAGGACGATCGTGAATTCGGCTACGTGTTGCTGCTCCTTACAAAATATACCGGGCGCCTAACAGGCACCAAAGTAGCATCTTGCCAATGCCATGGTATGGTGTAGTGCCCGGTTCCTGAGCTCAAAACAAGTAACATTTTAGAGGCGAGACACGATGGAAGGTTTGCATCGACCGGTTCATGTCTCCGCTTAGTGAGAAATGCTAGCCACGCCTACCACCACCGTTGTCAGTCGTGCGACGCCGCTCACCGTCCCGTAACCCCCTCCTCTCTCTCTAAATTATTATATCGCTCTCCTATTCTTTTTCTTCCTCCCGCACTCGCTTGTCTCTCTCTTTCGCTTACTCGTGCTCTCAATTTCCCTTCCTCCCTCCGCTCGCGTCTCAATTTTCCCTTCAACATGTCACCTGAACACCCAGAGCATGACGCGACCACTGGGAGCACTCGCGGCCCTCGCTTTGCTCGGTCCAGCTCTGGGCCTTGCGCAGGGCCAGCAAGCACTTGACCACTCCGCGCGTCGGAATCTGCAGACCGGTATCGCCGGCACGGCGGTCTACGTAGAGAAGACGAAAGGCGACGCGATCCTCTCGCTGCAAGAGGATGGCTCCGCTCTAGTGGTGAGCATCGACCATCCCATCGTCTTAAACTCGCGTCGAGTTCGGGGGCTCTCACGCTATATGTAACCTGGACGCGTGCTACGGTAGAGGTAGCACTTTTTTTGACTGTTTTTATTTCCGAATGATCTATTAAAGGCTATTAAAGGAGTAATCCCACGGTAGGGGTACCACTTTTACGCTCAATATTTTCTGACCGGTTGTGCTTCTCACGTGAGTAACCACCGGATACTTTTTTTCTTTCACTGGTATATTTGGTTTTGGACTACCGCGTTGGAAGGTTTGGTCGGGTCGCGCGAACGAATGTTTCCGAAGTCCTGTTTCGGGTGATATATTAAGCTCCTCATGTGAGGATATCAGATAATTCTGCTGCACCCCTACCGTGGGATGACTCAAAGGCTCCTCCTTAACCCGAAATCGTCGTACTTTGTCCTATTTTTGTTGCATTGCTTTTCATAGAATACTTGCGTCATAGGATCGTTCATCGGGTAGCACATGTATTTTCCTCCAAAGGCAGGTGGCTTACTATTACGGGCAAGGAGCATAGTAAATAGGACCTATGGTAGACACAAATACCTACATATTTACCCATTTTTACTAACAATAGTTGGTCCTGTTTACTATAGTAAATAGGACCTATGGTAGACACAAATACCTACATATTTACCCATTTTTACTAACAATATTTGGTCCTGTTTACTATGATCCCCCGTAATATTACTTACTGTTAGTATAGAGCTCCTCAAGTGAGGAGCCTCAGAAAAAGCGCGGCGAACCTCTACCGTACCATACGTCCCTGGTACCTCTCTTTCGAGAAGATCCACGGCAATATCGTGTGCCCGAACTCCGAAAATAATTAATTAACTCTATTTCTGGTACGAAATAATAAAATTGGAATTGCGATCTAATTATCCCATTTATACCAAATTTCACCTTGCGACACCCCCGGGATTTCAAGTGACCAACATCCCGAAGGGGAACCTTGTTTTAATACCAAAATGATCGCATCTCGGAGAGAGATTCCATTCCAAGTTCATCATCATCTATCATACTGTTTGTGTACTGTAGGTAATTTGTGGGGGGAGAAATAATTAAAATTAAATTAAAATTAAAATTAAAATTAAACAGTACATATAAGACAGACAGCAAACAAAAACCAAGGGGATTTTACTGGTTCACCTCTTTCTTGTACCGGTACGTACTGTAGCAGTGTGGACCATTTTTTGCTGTGCCGAATTCTGAAGCATCTGTTCACAACAGAAATGTGCGGATGGCTAAATTCTGAAGAATTTTCCCACAACAAGTATGTGTGAATGGCACTACGCAGCAGTGCAGTTGTTGTACATGGTGCTGTACACGCCCTCTGCCGATGCATTGTTTAACTTCTCTGCCAAAACGACCAGGCTTTGTCTGACGTTCTTCTTGCGTACGCGCGCCTCTTTGTATTGCTTTGCGCTCGCTAGGATGCTGAACTACGACCTACGACTGAAACCGCCAAGTCTGTCGAGTTTTCGTCTTCTGATGCAGGCAAGGCCGAGGTAAGATTTTGTTGCCTCTAGAGTGGGACTCTGCCCATGACCACACAGGTGCATAAACTTATGTACCCGACCAGGCTTTGCTATTGTATACCAGGCATTTTTTTGTAGCACGGGATTGTTCGCCGCGGTGGGGAACGCGTGCTACGATAGAGGTATAAGGTATACCTTTTTTTGGCTGAAACGTTTTCTGAATGACCTAGTAAAGGTGAAAGGCTCCTTAACCCAAATTCGTCGGAATTGAATGATTTTCTTGTTTGCAACTATTTTTCTTTTTATACCTAACCCTTTTAGGCCTGCAGTCCCGTTTTGGGGACAAAATCACTCAAATTCTAAGTAATTTGTCGCCAAAACGGGACTCCAGTCCTATATGGGTTAAGGCCACGTAATTGAATGATTTTCTTGTTTGCAACTATTTTTCTTTTTATACCTAACCCTTTTAGGCCTGCAGTCCCGTTTTGGGGACAAAACCACTCAAATTCTAAGTAATTTGTCACCAAAACGGGACTCCAGTCCTATATGGGTTAAGGCCACGGAATTGTTCATCGGGTACGAGTAGCACTTTTTGTGTTCGCCCAAAAGGCAGTGTTTGACTTGCTATTAGTATAGAGGTCCTCAAGTGACCGCCCTCAGAAGGCAGAAAACATGGCCTGTATACAGGTGCACCTCTACCGTCGTAGCATGCATCGGGGCTCGTCAGTCGATTATAACTTGACCACGCTCCATATACAACTTCCGACCGACGCCATGCACGAGTGAGTATGCTTCAAGCGGGAAAAAAAAAAACTGTTCGATCGGGGAGTTTCTTTGTGCTGTGGGTTTTCTTTGTGGCGGGACAATATGCCTTACCGTTTGGCTATGCCGTTCCGATCAACTATTTCCACGCTTCAAGCTGAATAAACTTGCCGATCAGACTTTGAAAATGGTTCTGCTCCTTTTGCTAAATTAGTTAATCCACACTATTAATAGCTCAAGTAGTTGCTTACTTAATTTCATCCAGCCCCATCCACACTAATCATCTCCGGAGGACGCACTTTGTTTGTTTTTTCGAAGGTAAAAATAAATAAATAAATGTCTTGAATTACAGTAGTACTTGTATCACTTAAGTATAATTTAGATCCTACACACACGTTTGCCCGCGTGGGACGTGCATGCATCATACTGTACGGTAGCACTCTTTTGCTGTGCTCACTACAATGCTAGGGTGGGGTTCGTTGCGAGGAAATTTGCACACACGCACATTTGACAGCAGTTCGACAAGATAAATATAAGGGTGCGACTACTGCTGTACGTATATAGTGCCTCCTTTGCCTACCGGCCTCTATCCCGAAACAGTTATCCCCGCACGCTCACATTGTCCCTTCCATGCGAATGCCAGTACGAGATTTGGACGACGATGCCTTCGGTTATCACGGGGGGTCTGAGCGTTAAGCTGGTCGCACAGCTTGGCGCTGGCGCCGTGGCTGCTAACTGGAAGGTGGACCTGTACGAGTTCGTCGGAAAGGACAACTGGACTAATATCGGAGACCTGACCGGCGGTGAGCTACAGCTACTTCCCCGTTCCTTCCTACGAGTTCAAGGCGTGTCTTATTGGGCAGCTCCTCATTTGTAGAGCCTCCGTCTGTCATAAACTTGGTAGCTAAACATTACAACAAGGCTAAACATTACAACAAGGCATGCTCTATCGTAAATAGTACGCGTCTGCTATTAATAACAATACTACCTCTCGTTTCTGTAACATAACACTCCATTCGTTGTGTGTGTTTGTTTTTCGGGTTTAATCTCTTTCACCTCAAGCTACGCTGGGCGGCTGGGAAGCCGTGAGCATAACTTCCAGTGCCTCCGCCAGCAACTTCATCGACTTGTCGTCCAACGAGTTTCTGGTGCGGTTCGAATTGAGATACCTGGCGTTTCACATATAGGTTTATATGCTTATTAGCTCTTCGGTGTGTGTTTTCTGTTTTTGTTTTGGCATACTGGGTAACCCGACTTTTTGCGTTATACGAGTAGCATTTCGTGTGCCTGTTTTTCTAATTACGGCGGTGGTGGTGTTTTGCAGTTGCTGAGGGGCTTGAAACCTTGGCGCAGCGGGCGTGTTGTTGGTTTCGATCGCGAACGTGGGTCCATGTCGTTCTGTGCGGGAGACCTTTAGGTGTGACGGTGGCAGTTTCATGCTCAAGGATGGAGAGAGTACGCCGCTGATACCCCCCCCCACCCCCGTGTTTGTAAAACGGTGTGAACGTTTCCGCCACTGCGCTAGGTACGGATTTACACCAGCGGTGCGTCAAGCAAAGAGGTGAGACAGTGTACGCCAAACAGTCGGTCAATGCCATCATAGGATGTTATAGACTAAGGTCTAAACCACGCCACATCATGTTTTTGTTTTTCTTTTCGTCGACACATGAAACAGTAAGCGTTGGACGATGTGGAGTCATAATATTCAACATAAGACCCGCAAGACAGTCTGGAGATACACATCTCACTAGCGTACACATACGTACACTGTGATCCTTGTCCTTTTTAGATCGCTCTTGTCGTATGACATGCAGATGCTGTGCTATATATAGAACAACAACTACATACATGTATCGAGGAGATTTGTTTTGCATGGTGGTCAAATTTCCCTTTTTCCGTGTGGTCACTGTTCCCACAGGCTGCAGCGCCAATCTCCCTCTTATGTTAGTCTAAACCATGCAATCGGGCCTTGTGTTTCTCTGTCTACCGCTCGTACCCGCTACTCCATCCAGACGATCTACCTCGACCAGCTTCAGATCTTCGGGGACGATGGCGGGGCACCGTCTCCAGTCCCACCAGCAACGCCTGCGCCTGTGACTCCGCCTGTGACCGCCCCTGTGGCCGCGCCTATGGCTGCACCTGTGGTCGTGCCCGTGGCTTTACCGGTAGCCGTCGGCACTGAAATCGTGGGAAGCGCGGTGTTCGTGGAGCGTTTCGGGACCAAGGGCGTCGACATTCTTGCAGCACAGAGCGACGGCACCGCGCTTGTGGTGAGCACAAATATTTTCTCCGCAGCCCCAAACCGTGTGCAGTCAGTCATATAGGTCATATAGCAGTTGGAAGTGACCGTGGGATGCATGCATAGGGGTAGAGGTTCTCCATGTTGTTTCTGAGTTCCTCACTTGAGGAGCTCCGTACCTCTATACCTGCAGTAGTCAACGGAAAATGGATTTGGAGAAGATTCAAAGTCCTTCTCGGTGGACAACCCCATGACCTACCTGAGTCTACTACTATTAGACGTGTGCTACGGTAGAGGTAGCACGTTTGGGCTGAATCGTTTTCTGAACGATCGGGCTCCTTAACCCAAATTCGCCGGACTTTCATTTTTTGTGACGGATAACGTTTCAGAAAAACTTCGGTCATGAGATTTCTCATCCGACAGCACTGTTATTTTCCTCTAACATATATTTTTTTCGGTAAGTTATGACGCTCCTTAAGTGAGGAGCTCAGGAACAACAAGGCGCACCTCTATCGTAGCATGTATCGCTACAGATATTGCAACACGAGACTGAACGTCCGACGATTTCGAGTTAAGGAGGCCGACCGTTCAGAAAACGATTCAGCCAGAAAGTGCTGCCTTTATCGTCGCAGGCGTCGTTGTGTGCGCTCACGGGCATAGTGTTTCGACCCACCCGATGTAAAAATACTGCTGTGGTGCGAGACGCATGTTTCGATAGAGGTGCACCACGTTTTTTTTTCTGATTTCCCTCACTGGATGAGCTCCATACCTCTAATACCTGCAGCAGTCTACAAGCTGAGTTTGGAGAAAAACAAAAGTGCTACGTACTCGATGAACCATCCCATCACCTACAGTAAGTACATCATGAAAAAAAAGGGCAACACAATAATACATCTTCGACGATTGACGAATGCTACGATAGTGGTGCACCGTGATGTTTCTGAGCTCCTTACCTGAGGAGCTCCATATCTCACCCGAAAACCGATTTAGGAGGAAACCAAAAGTGCTACCCGACCCACAATCCCATGAGCTATTAGGTATACTATGGAAAATATGGCAACACAAGAATGAAAAAACGACAAATTTGGGTTAAGGAGCCCGATCATTCAGAAAACGATTCAGCCAAAAAAAGGTATACCTTTACCTCTATCGTAGCACGCGTCGATTATGGGTCAAGGGCCCATATTAACGAGTATAAAATAAATTCAATTTGGAAAAATAAAAATTCAAATTCGCTTTTCATTGGTCAACACACGCACCAGCACCAAATATTAGGATCTCGGGGTATAATCTTGGGTGGTGGTGCGGGTTCTGGCCAATGAAAAGCGGACTTGATTTTTTTTTTCCAAATGGATTTTTTTTTCTTCGTTAAAACGGGCCCTATAAGGAGCCCGATCATCCCGAAACAAATATTAGCCAAAATAAGGTATACCTCTATCGTAGCCTGTATACAGGTGTTTCGCTCATAGTTCTAGAGGTGATTACAGTGAATATTACTTCTGCCTGTATATAGGTGTTTCGCTCATAGTTCTAGAGGTGATTTCTGTGTTAATCCTGCTTCTCCCCGCCCGTTGGTCGAGCGTAAGAATAGGTTTTGCCCCCACATGCAGTATTTGGTATCGCTTTACGATTTTGACTGAATCCCCATTTATTCCTGCGTTCCACTCACACTTGTACCCCCCCCCCCGCTCCGCCTAGAAAGGGATGCGTGGTCACTAATGGTCAAATTATTGAGGCAAGCAACAAATGAGTACGCCCCCCCCTCTACTTGTTTGTGTACCCACTAGGGTGCTGAAAATGCTGCAACCTCTGCTACTACGGACTCCATCGCGTTTACTTCTACTACTCAAGGCGTCGCCCAGGTAAGGAGCGGAGCGTGACTCATTGCTGATGCGTACTCGTGACGTGGCACGTAAAACGTAATAACTGGAGCCGTTATTTTGCGATTTTTTCCTGAACCTGATTTATTGTACGTACCTACGTACGTACGTACGGCACTTTGCCTTACATCTGTACTGAGGTAAAGGGGGGGGGGGGGGGGTATGATGCCATGTTTTTTCTGAGGAGGAGGGGGGGTATAACACCATCCTCAAATGAAAACGGTACCTGGTATACGGTATACCGTATTCATATCGTCTCCTGAAAAAACCCTAAATAAATTTGTTCACTCTACTGCTGTAGCTGAAATACTGTAATCCATTCGTTCGTATTCGCCCCCTGATAAACGCGAGCACGATGATGGCGTTATCGTCGTTATTCACGATTTGAACCGGGCCCTGGCCATAGTTTGCGTCCCATAACCAACTAAACCCGCCGAGTATGCCAGATTAATCCCAGCCGCTTCTTGTTTCCTGCTGCAGTTCGAGGTGTACTGCACCCTACCTGGGGTACTGACAGCAGGCTTGACGGTCAGCATCGTGGCGCAGCTCGCCGCCGGTGCCACGGCTGCTAACTGGAAGGTGGACCTGTTCGAGTTTATCGGAAAGGACGACTGGACTAACATCGGAGACCTGTCTGGTGGTGAGCTACATACGTACTGTGCTCTTTATTTTTCTGCTGTGCCTACTCGACAGTGCACAACAGGCCCCGCGACGTCGTCTGCAGTTTCCTGCCACACCTGCTCACGGTAGCGTTGTAGTCCACCGATGGAGTGCCGGTTGGGTAGTGCCGGCTGCCCCCGGCACAAAGCCTGTGAAGTCACGTGGCACTACGTTCGAGATTCACGAGCTGCCCCATTTTGTTTTTTAGGGTGATCGACCGGAGCTGCTCTATCTATGCCTCACTCAAGAGAGAAAAGCAAAAGTGCTCGTACAAGGTGAACAATCCCGTGGCGCTACCGTAGTACACAATTGAACAATACTGCAACACAAGAATGAAAGTCAGACGATTTTGGGTTAACCCCCTGAGAACTGGTCCCACACATTTGGGGACAAACTACTTGGAATTAGTGTGGGGTTTTGCTTCAGTTCTGAATGGGTTAAGGAGTCCGACTATTCAGAAACAAATGACTCAAAAAGTGCGGTATACCTCTATCGTACGAGGTAGCCCGCATCGGCAGTGCGCGGAGTAGTGCCGGTGTGTTGTTGGCTTTGGCTTCGGCGCCTACCGGGCGCTATCGAGGAACCGTTACTGTGCAGCAATACGATACGGCACACAACAAGCACCGCGGTGTTTCGCGTTTCGGCCGAGTTGCAGCCATCGTTTGGAACTCACGCGTGCCCTTATATACATGTTGCCTCCAAGTTGAACACACCTTTAACGTCCAAATCGCCACGACACGCCCGCTACTGAAGTCATGTTTCAGGCTCACTGTAAATGAAAGGCGCTCGAGCTGCGATTCCACTGCTGTATTCCACCGTGACGGTACCTCCCGGCTCTCTTGATGATACCGTACACGCTTCCACCGACGCCTGCGTATGATATGGCGACTGTTCCGTTGCAGCGACCACGAGTACCTGGAGCACTGTGAGCCCGGCCGTCGCATCTGGGGCCAGCAACTTCGTCGACAGCACCTCCAACGAAATGCTGGTAGGCCTAAGTTTTGGTGATGGTTGAATCGACTGCACCCACTAATAATCGTTGCTGGGTTTCCAGTTGCACCACCAATAAAGCGGTAACCCATACATACTTGGAAGTAAGTATAAAATGTCGTCGAGAAAGCGATTGTTTTGGTTTTACTCAGGGTATCGCTAGGAAAAAATGGTGGGTGGACTGTTGCCTTCCGTTCGTTCAGTGCAACAGTAGTTCCCAACATCTTACTATATACAGGGCATTGTCAAATTAGTAACCCTGTGTGTATGAACAGTTAAATGCACCTCGTTTTGACCTATTCTTGCGGTTGGTGTAGCGGCGATCCTTTTTTGCCGTCCAATGCAGTACCCGTTTCATTCGGCAATGCCATCATCCACCCTCTACATAACCAACAACCAACAAGCGCAACTGCCACCCCCCCCCCATGTCGTCGAACGCGCTTTACCCCTACCTCCTTAAAGGTTCGTGTGTATACCAGCGGCGCTTCAACGCAGGAGGTGAGCAGTTTCGCGCAAAGAAGGACATTGCATTGCCTACAGCACGGCGTTAGAGACGTACCTGGTATGCAGAAGAAGGACATTGCATTGCCTACAACACGGTGTTAGAGATGTACCTGGTATGCAGCAGTGCGACAAATCGGCCACCCGCATGCCGTCTGCCTTCAATGCATCTAGAAAAACCTATATACACTCTTTCACATTTCGCGCACCGCTTGTCATTCTACGAACATGTATACCTTGTACTGGTACGTACACCCTTTCGCGTTTGGAGGACGACTTGCTGGAAAAAATGCAACCACCCTGCGGCTGCGGCCCTAGGTACCGTATCTTCCTTGACACAGAGAGTGCGCCCGTCGTGCCACAAAGCAAGGCCACCTAGAAAACATACCGCCGCCGTGAAGAACCACTGCTGTCGTCCATAGTCCTCCGCTAACTTTTTGCCCTTTCCCACCATCTCCGACTCGGAACTTTTACATACAGCAGCGTTTACGTAGCGCCGCCCCCCGCGCTTGGGAACCCACGGTCTAGGTCCTCTTCCTTTCGCGAGTTCTCACCCCCTGCTACATTATGTATACTGCTTTGTACCCCTCTCACCTTTGCCGAAATTTCGCAGACCGTGTACGTGGACCAGATGCAAATCTTCGGGGGTGGCGGTCAGCCATCGCCGGTGCCCGCTCCCACACCTAAGCCTGTGGCTGCTCCTACGCCCGCGCCTGTGACTGCCCCTGTGTCCCCTCCCGTGGGACCCGGAGTTCAACAGCGCTGGTCGGCGTTTGCTCAGTTTGTGCCTGATTGGGACGCCTGGTGAGCTGTTGCGTGTGGAGCGGTAGGCCCTGCTGTCAAATATCGCTGGTAAACTAGTATCAGGTATGATGTAGTTGTATTCGTCGTTTTTCTACTGTACTTCGTGCTGACGTATCTGCTTATATATAGGGTGAAAGGTGAACGAACCCATCCCTAGGGTATTAAGGGCGCTACCGGTTCTGGTCATGTTGCATGCCTACGTACGTACGCCCTCTCGGTGACCTGACACATTGAGCACCATTGTTCAGTTATCACCATCCCGCGTTATTGTTCCTACATTCCCACTCTATATCTACTATTTAATACCACTATGCTGTATGTACTGTAGCTGGAACTGTAATACATTACATACATCCATGTGCCGGTTTCCATTCGCTGATTGTACTGCAATTCGTTTCGTTTGTTCGGTTGTATAGATACTTGAAAAAGCGGCGGCTGGTGGGTCTGTCGTTTTTATGAGCTGCACAAAACGTCATTGGATGTCACCCCGTGTCAACCCACCACCCCGTGTCTGAATGCCTCTAAAATAAGAGAAACCTCAACCTTGTATAGTAGGAATTTTCCCTCTGACGCATATATATATATATATATATATTCCATCTCATTTATTACCTTCGCCCCTCCTTTCGCTCTCCTTCCTAGTCGTAACTCAGACCCGGGGTCACAAAGTAGGCTCTTCTCCCTCCTCCCCCACTACGGTTCTTGCGTTGCATTTTTATCGCGAGAAGATTTCAGCACTTTCGTTCCCTCGTGAACTCCCTCTCGTCCAATTGTGCCTACCGACGCTATGTACCTGCAATTTGCAACAGGAAGTTGAAGCTAGGAAACGGGGTCTGCGAGCCTTTGGAGGAGTGCCGCACGGACCCCGCGTGCTGCGGCGCAGTCGCTGCCGCCATCTGCGGCAACGGCATGTGCGAAGAAAGTAAGACCCGTGTGTGACCAAAGCGATCCCCGTGTGTGCAGAAGCTACCGTAAGCCGTGGGCGAAGAACGTGCAGTATAAGCCCACGAATAAGAAATCGCCCAATGAGAACGTAAGACCCACGTTTAGTTGGGACGTTTTTACGGCGGAGCATAGTAAACGGAACCTACGGTGCACACTAAAATCAAGATATTTATTTTGTTTTACTAGAAATATTAGGTCCTATTTACTGTGCCCCCCCGGAATAAGACATTTTGACGAAGAAACAGGCTCAGCGGCGAGTATCTAGTGCACTAAATCCTATATACCAGCATGTATTAGCCTATGCTTGAGGCTGTTGAAGGGTCGTGGCACAATAAGGTTCTGCCAAGGCTTGCTAAGAATAGGTGCTTCTTGTTGGTGGGCGCATGCTGTAGTGTAACTCGTGTGTGAACAGAGTAAACACATGTGTTTATTAATGTTGTTAATGAAATGACACATGTTGTGGTGTTTTGAGCGAGCCCGTACACAAGTTTGCAGCATCCATGCATGGGTCATATAGCCGTAGTCGTATATGCGCTTGCTCTGGATCAGGTGGTTACCCGACGGTCCCATTTGTAGCGCCGCGGGCGCCCTTGTGTGTCACTCTCAAACTGTTCTACTGTACAGCAAAAATATAGATACCGGAAATACGTCGGTAAATCATACCAGAAACATATGTTATGCATCAAACATTCATCGTGAAAGCCTATTCGAACAACACGACCATACCAACCTTGGAGTCAGAGGTTTACTGCAGAAATAATTTGTGGTGTGTGCTTCTCCAGTATTCACAATACTTCGGTCAGATGGACAACATTTAGATCGGAGGGGGACAAAAACACCGGAGTCTGATTATGTCGCCCCTTACGTCGTTGCGCGTCTAACACGTGTGTGTATCTAGCGGAGACGAGGGACAACTGTAACAAGGACTGCACCCACAAGCTGTCTGTCTGTGGCAACGGCGTGTGCGAAAATGGTGACACGGACAACTACCACAACAACTGGTGAGCCCACACACGCTTGTACTTCACCCGTACCCGTGAGACAAGGGGTACAAGCAGAGCCAAACGTTTCCGAAGCTCCTCACTTGGGAGGCGGCTCCAACGAAAGTTTTGACAACTAATGCGGCGTAAGCTAAGCCCGATACACATAGAGCTGCGAGTCGGCGCCGTTCTAGTCACCACACGACTGCTTGTTGGATTGATTGTACGCCCCTATCCACGACTGCTTGTCGCGGCACTTCTTCCCTCTGATTGTGACCACACAACAATCTTTGCAACAATATTTGCAATGATCACGGGTTCAATGGGGATGAATTCCTCTGGCCCGTGGACTTCGTGTGTTCCTGTCGCAGTGGGTGTCTACGCTGATGGTGATCCGACTATCCGTACGTTTTGCGATGCTGACAGGTTCGAAGACGAGTACAGCTGCCCTGTGGACTGCGCTTCTCCTTCCTCGAACCTTGAAGTCTCCTCTTCCATTGTAAGCCGTTTGTCCGCGATCCTCACTTGGGTTTCAAGGCCAGCTTGTCTAAAACCCTCTATGTTGACCAATTTAGCCTTACAAACATTGTTCCGCTGTAGCTCGTTTCTCCCTCCCTTGTACTTCAAGGCCAGCTTGTCTAAAGGCCTACGAGTACGTTGGCCCCACCAACCTTACCGCCACTGTGATTATTTAAAATACGTTGCACAACAATCTGTGTAATGTAGGTTGTTTGACAGAAGGGGGTGGTGGAAACTATGCGTTGTAGCAAGCTATATAGGTGATACGCCGGCCGCGGGCCAACACTATTGATCATTAAAATCACCCTCAGGAGCATTGGCACCGGCTCGGAACAACGTTCAGCGCATTTCGAAACACCTCGGCCTGCTTCCAGTTGGCTGCCGCGATGGGGGGTATTGCAGTATGCACCCCGCACCTACGTACGAGTATATACAAGGCGGCCGTTTGAATTTTCGGCAAGAGTTTACACGTTGGACTCTCTGTACTATAGCTGTCGCAGCACCGACTGGACCCTCAACGTTTACCTGAAAAGCCCTTAGCCCTTTGAATACGGCACACCTTTCGCTTTCGTTGCTGCCTGCGGCGAGATGGGCGAGCTCTTCGCAAAACGTATATAAACATGGTTGGTACGAAGCTTTGCCCTATTGCGCACAACCAGGAATTTCCCCAAAGGAGGTACACGCGGGTGGCGCTTATCCCACCTCCGGCGTGCTGTCTCTACCCCTCTCCAGACGCGTGCTACGGTAGAGGTAGCACTTTATGGCTGAATCGTTTTCTGAACGATCGGGCTCCTTAACCCAAATTCGTCGGACATTCATTTTTGTGACGAATAATTTTTCAGAATTTACTTCGGTCATGAGATTTCGCATCTGGCAGCACTTTTATTTTCCTCCAAAATCGTTTCTTCGGTGAGGTATGACGCTCCTTAAGTGAGGAGCTCAGAAAAAACATGGCGCACCTCTATCGTAGCATGCGTCTCCAAGCGATTGTCTCACCTCCTCCGCTACGTACGTATCTGTTGCACTCCTCTCCAATCCGCTTCAGACGGGGTCATGTTTCATGAGCGACGGAGAATGCGATCCGGTATGCGGCGATGGCATCTGCAGCGGCAGCGACACCTGCACCGTAAGTCTGCAGTAGCACTGCCCCGACAGGGAAGATCACAGCTCCCAAATTGCGCTAAAGGCTGCGTTCGTCCGTATTTGGGTTGGCCACACTTCAACTGCTTGCTGCGTGGGTCGCGCGCAGATGTATTGGAGGCTGTCGAGGTCCAACGGCTTAAATCGGTGATGTGAAGTATTATGAATAATAGATGCGATAGAGGTCGAGGTATACCGTTATTTGGCTAAAACGTTTTCGGCAAGCCGGGGGGGTTCCTTAACCCAAAATCGCCGGTCTTTATTGTCTTGTCTTGTGTTAAAATACTTTATTTTTTTTTACTTGAGGCCATGGGATTGTCCATATATACGTAGCAATTCGATTTTGTCCCGAAATAAGGTTTTGGGTGGGAAGGTTACCACGCTCAGAAAAATCAGGGCGAACCTCTACCGTACCATGCGTCAATATGCTTGTCCCACAGCAGGTATGTACAGGGACTTCAGTTAGTTTTCGCCTTCTGAGGCAATATTTTGTCCCTTGAATTTGTCACTTGGACCGGTTGAGCTACTCAAGTGAGCAACGACCGGCTAGTATGAACGTTTTACTACAGCAGTACACTTCGATGTCTTTTATTTAGGACTACTCGTATTAGCGCATATAAGGTAGCTCGAACAACTTCTGTGAAGTACTCGTATGAACAACTTCTGTTAAGTGAATGTTTCGGGTGACACATTGAGCTCCTTACGCGAGCGAAAGTCAAACAATAAGCCACCACCCTTATAAGGCAAGGCACCACCCCTACAAGGCATTGCACTATTAATAGCAGTCTCGTCCGGACATGCCCCTAACCCTCCTCGATCCCCCGCCTTCACTGCTTATCGAAACCCACCAGAACTGTCCTCGCGACTGCGGAGAGTGTGTTGCCAGCGCTGGGGACGGCATCTGCTCCTACCCTTTCGAGGACGCGCTTGTTGGAGACTGCGCCGGAGGCGCCATCACCAACTTTGTCACCCTTGACGGGTGAGCTTTAAATATCAACCAGCAGTTTCGTTCCACGGGCCCATCTTTGCCTTTTGGGTGTGATGCAGTTTTCATTGATACCAAATGCGGGTCAATACGCGGCTCAATGTGTAGGTCAATGTGAGGATCAATATGCGGGTCAACATGCGGGGTAATACACTATGCCGCACACATAGAGGATGCCAGTCGTATCGGCTGCCATAATTCCCGGTCTTATGCCATACAAAAGTGCGATATTGTCCAACATCAAATCCGAATATACATCAACAACCCTTACAATGTATTTAGGCATGTTCTCGGCGGTCATCCATGTTTGGACATTTTTTCGATACACCTATCCTATGCCACTTCATTGTGCCCAATCTGGCAAGCATCAACACCATGCCTATCCCCCGTCTCTTATCCCGATGCATCCGCGGCCCAGCGAGGACTATGCGACGATCGACAACGCTGTGGCGCTGGATGACGACTACCTAGACGGTTCGTGCACCTCGTTGCCCACTTCTGTGCCTGCTGGCTGGCGTCTTGCTGACTGGGACGCCAGCATCGCCTCGGTGAGCCATGGGTTCCGGTCTTGCGGGTTTAGCATATTCTCCACGCAGACACTCCAACAGGCTGCCACCCTCTGATTTCAAACAGAGGGGAATTGTTTTTCACCGCATAGACGCTTCATTCCTTACCACCCCCCGTGCTTGGCCCACACCTTTGATTTGAGCGAGGCTAACGTGCTAACGTGCTTTGGTCTGGCGGTAGAGGTATACCGTGATTTGGCCAAAACCGATTCTGAATGGAGGCGCTCCTTAACCCAAGCTCGTCGGAGTTCCACTTTCTTCGTGTTGTACTGTTTTTCGTTTTTATCGTTGGGTCATGGGATAGTTTACCGGGTAGCCTTTTTGGTTTCCTCACGAATCGGTTTGTGGGTGTGGTATAGAGTTCTTCAAGTGATAAGTGACCACCCTCAGAAGGCAGAACATGGCCTGTATGCAGGGGCACATGCATGCATCTGGTGCTCTCACCACCAGATGTCTCAGCGGTTATGCGATGATGGATTTGACCCACTCGCACCCTCCGGCGTTACAGAGTCTGGTGATGGTGAGCCTGGCGAAGTTTGATACGGGATGCTTGGTCTTCGAGGAAGGAAACGCCGTCAGCACGGAAACCGGTCTGCAGGTGATGATGTCATGTGCCACACCGTGCCCAGTATCATGACATACCGTGCGATGTGGTGTGACATGATGTGTATATCGTGTGATGATATTGTCGTACCATGTGACGTGATGTAACAAGCCGTACCATGTGATGTGGCGTGATGTGGTGTGATGTAGTTTGGTGTGCTGGCTGTGACCTGATGTACTGTGGTGATATCCTGTGATTTGTGTGTGATATGAGGTGCTGTCGTCACATGCCATCATTCACATTGGCCATGCCTTGAGGTACTATGATACGTACTGATACTAGGGGATACTATGGTGTCCCTAAAAAACACAGATAGTGGAGGTAAACCATGGCCATTTGGATGGCTCTGACGCCCTTGATGCGACAAAACAATGCATCACTAGCAGCTGGCTGAGTAATTGGTACTCTAGTCTCCCGCTTACGCCTTCTTTCAGTGATGCCTTGTTTAACGGGTGGGCCGAGGCTGACAGGGACGTGTTGCTGCTCCTGGACATGGGGATGCTTCGAAACGATTCCCTTCATGCATTGCCTCCCTTTTGGCTTTGAGACGTGCACATAAATGGGGACTGCCATATTTGGATACCCCGCCGCCCGCGTACACTTCTGTTTTTGCGGCATGGCGACGTCGGAGACAAGGCCTCGTAGTACGCCAGCACTGTCGAGCCGAACATAAGAGTAGGATAAAATACGTTGGTTCCGATTGTGAGTGGTTTATCGCCAGCAGATCCTTTTTTTAATGCCAAGACAAAACAACACCTTTCTCGTGTGCGGAAAAATGCGATCGGCTTGCTTGCCAGGGTGACAACGAAACCGGGTGCGGGATAATCCCCATCGTGCGGTACAACGGCAACCGGTTTGCGATCGCCTCGGAGAACTGCGCTTCTCGCCTCATGATCCAGCGCATCAAGGTGTCCGGGGCCAAGAGCTGCCCAACATGCAGCAACGGGTGAGGACGGCTGATTCGGTTATTTCACCTATTTTGCTATTCGTTCCACTCGAATCGGAAAGGCCTGTCTCAAGGGTCTATATTGACGACACTCGCCTATACTCTTAGAGTTCAATTTTGTTTATACCTATGATATTGTACCGTTTGGTCCATAGTACTAATAATACAATAATGCATGTCCCATTCCCGAAGATGCGCTGGCGTTTCGGCTACGAATTACAGTAGATTGCGTCGTTTGCAGGGGAGCCGTGGATTTAATCAACCGCTCATGAGTTGGTCTTCAATGGATGTGTCATGGTTCGCCGACCAAGATGCGTGATCGGTCGCATGAAATATTCTCGCGCGACAGACGGAACACATTAAAAGCTTGCAGCACAAGTACCTCAAAGGAAAAACCGTGTATTTTGTTGGGGACGGCAATACTATTGTTATACGTTTGTCTAGTACCAGCATTCAGGGGTGACTGATGATCGATGATTGTGATAGGTGTATGTGAAGGGTATGACTGAAGTAAGATCTGCGCATTTTCAGATGGAAAACGGAATAATAATATTGATGTCTTGAAACTGCCCCCTTCATGCCTCTTCTATTTTGGTTTCATGGCCAAACAGCGCCATGTGCAATACCTTGACTGGAACATGCGCATGCAACGGGATGTGGACGGGCCCTGGGTGCGACCGCGCTATCGGAGACTTCTCGGTGCCTGCCCCGGCAGCATCCTGGTACAAGCCCGCCCTCGGCGCTACCTGGGAGTGGCAGATCGATGGTCAGTGCACTAACATTCGCTTTAACACATCAATAGCTGATCGGGGTTCCACCGTGGTTATACTGTTTATGGACCCTGCGCACCAAATTCGCAGCCCACGGCAGAATTAACATTTCCTTCTCCCAAACCAGATGGATGCACCCCATGTATCGTGTCCATCACATGTCAAAATTAGAGAATCCGCGCTACGTTGCTCAAGTCATTGATTACTTAGTTTCAGCCACCACCACTCCTACGTTTTGTTATGATATTCAAATAAGTCGCTTGAAATCCCTTTCTGCGGCTGCAACTGCGATGGAATAGTCGTGCTGGCCTATTCCGTGTTAGGTACTGGTTTGAGATAAACCCTCCTACGGTGATAGGCGCTTGCTGCCATGGGCGCTTTCTTTTCAAGCTGTGGAAGAGGCAATTCCTGATGGACATGCTGCACGTCCGGCTCTCTGTCGGCGGTCGCCATTCAAACGCAGGCTGCATCGAAGGAGAAAATTGAACCCAGCCACCCTTGGGTATGCTAACGCTCCGAGACTTGCCCTTTGTTTTTGTCTTAACCTCGTCACGTCCCACCCCCCCCTGCCACTGTAATGTGCCTTTCGACAGGCGCGCCTATTCCAGGCTCGAATGGAGCAGGGAGTTTGCACAGCGTTGAAATCTACGATATCGACTATTCCTACTCCTCAAGCGTGATCGCGGACCTCCAGAGCAAGGGAAAGAAGGTGTGCGCCATGATTTTGAAACTCCATCTACAGCCGCAAGTCGCATCGCGCCCTCCCTAGGGCACCGTTCTTCCTATTGTTTGTCTATCGTGTCCCTGTGGTGTCAAAATGGATGAATGCCTTGAAATGGTGCTAGGTATCCATTATTTCAAACGTGTCCGTCCCTCGAAGATGCATACTAAATGCTACTAAATGGTACTGAATGACCAGAGCCGTGCTGTTCTATTGCTCGTTTATTCGAGATTATAATAGGGGTGCATACCGTGCTGTTGCTTTTTGCCGCAGTGCTGCCGTGTGCGGGCGCTTGGTGCGTGTTACAACCTCCACTACTGTTGGGTCTAGCCTGATGCATGCATTGCTGGCACCGATTCAGCTGGGCGAAAACGGCAATTTAGTTAGCATTGGTGTTAACTATCGCTGGAGAGTCACGGTCAATTCATTTAGTCGCCTTGTGGCCTGCTCTCCCAGCTGCTGGGGCATGCCTTCAGTAGACAATATCTAACACGCTAGCGCGATTTTGTTTTATTTTGATAGGTGATGTGCTACATCAGCGCTGGTACTTCAGAGGACTTCCGCGAGGACATCAACCTCTTCCCCTCCATCGCCAAAGGCGGGATCGTAAGTCCCAGTGATATGCTCGTCGTACGTCTTTCTGATGCGACGTGTTTTTGAAGAGAAGGATCGGCCGGGGCTTATGGCCATGTTTCGGTCCATGCAGCGATCGTATCACCGTGCATTTTGTACAACTGTTTCCATGACAGTAAGCGCCAAATATGAGTGGCGAGGCACTCTCGTGTAACGCAAAGGCTTCCTATGGGAGTTCCAAACTTGAGACTTGTTCAAGGTGCGCACGACCCACACGAAACAAGTGCGGCTGGCGACACGGGTGAATCTAGGACACCTCGCTTAGTTGTACTGCTCGTCACTGTTTCGCTCTGACCCTCCGTGCGTTTTATGGCGAATAAATCCGCCTAGCAAATAACGTTTAGATGTATTAAATAGTCAAACCCAACGCTATCACGCCTGTCCATATATAACTCACCCGATCTTTTGGTTCTGCACCGTTTCGACTATGTTCTTTCGATGACGTTCGGCGCCAAACGGGGGGGGGCTGCTGCGTGAACGATCCGGGTGGGACAGGTGTCTTTCGGCGAAGGCGACACGGTGAGGCTCGTTTTAACGCACGTACCACACGACAATGCTTCGTAGTTCCGGGTGTTGGGATACACGGATGTTTTGATTGCCAGGCATCGCGGAAAACAGTTAACGCTCCCAGCGTCCGCCTCTCTTTTCTGCTGCAAACATAAATAGTTGGTGTGGTTGTCTTTGCCTCGTGCCTATCGTCTATGGGAGGCTGACTTCTCGTGTCCGTAGGTGCTGGTGGGACTGCGACTTTCTTTGCACTAAGTCGACTTGAGCAGTGTCGTGTGTGACTCCCTAGCCCACCTTCTGTTCTCGCTCTCTTCATACACCATTCATGCCTCGTCTAGTCCCAATGGGCGCATAATTATATACTTCGAAGTATACGAACACGCGTTATGTTAAGCTCGGTTCGGAAACACCGCACGAACGTCATGTGGGAACATAGTACCAGCTCGGGTTACTACTACCTTGGTCATGGACAGACACCTGCGGACAGACACCTGCCCATATACTGTCGTGCCGGTACATATAAGGGTAGAGGATCGTGCTGTGTGACCAAGCAAGTTCAGCCCCCAGAGGATTTACATACGTCTGCTTTCGGACGATGTTGGCAGACCTCTACTAACGTTGACCCCCTCCTTGTGCATGCTCGACGAAACAACAGTTTGCCGACGAGCAGTGGCTCGACCTGCGGCGCCTCGATGTCATCGCGCCCATCATGCTTGAGCGTCTGGACATTATGGCCGCGAGGGGCTGCGATGCTGTCGAGTGGGACAACGCCGACCTTCCCGTACACGAGGTGACTTTCCACAGCGAACTATGCGCACGTGAACCCATTCATCTATCTAGACACGATGTTTGTGGATCGAAAATACCCAAGGCTTATCGATCGTGAGGCACGCACAGTAGAAACGTTTAGATAACGCACGCACGGCCGTACAGTGTTTTTGAGCAGGTAACTTGGAAGCATTTGTCGTAGTGGGTTACGTCTTCACAAACAACACACATGACACATACACACAATCTAGTTGAACAACAATACTGCGGATGCATTCGAGGAAATGGTATAGGAGAGCAAGGCGGTGGGATACACTCCATGTGACTAAGCACTCGAACCTGTTCAAGTATTATCTGGAGACTTTTGTCGTGTTGCAGCAAAATCCATCCTGTATCATCAGAGAAACTCATGCGCAGCGGTGACAACGTGGGAGTATTCGTCACACCTGTAGCCCGACCCTTCGCACAACACTGCACATATTGAGAACGGGAATCATAACGACCCAATACCTGTTCATTCCGATGTGTTGTCAGACCGGCCTGGCCCTCAGCGGTCGGATCAGCGTGAGCGTCCAAATCGCATACAACGCCTGGATAGCGGCGCAGACGCACGCCCGAGGCATGGGGGTGGCGATGAAGAACAACAACGAGGCCGCGGCGTTCCACGTGGATGACTACGACATGGTGGTCAACGAGGAATGTTGGATCAACGGGAACTGCGCCAACTATGTAAGCGCTCACCTTTCTGACGATATCGTAGCCTTCTTTGCAAAGCATGGCCGCGACGTTCCTCGGAAAAACGCCTCCGTTGGGGTGGCAGGGTATTTCCTGAGCTCCTCACGTAAGAAACTTGATTTCAAAGAAGCCCGTTCGCGCAATCCGACCAACGACGCCTGCTGCAATAGAGGTGCACCATGTTTTTTTCAAGGGGGTGGGTCACTCGCGCAATCCGACCAACGACGCCTGCTACGATAGAGGTGCACCATGTTTTTTTTAAGGGGTTGGGTCACTCGAGGAAGGTCTGCTACACGTCACCCAAAAACTGATTTGAACGAAAATAAACGTTGGTGCGCGTGTGTACGCGGTAAATAGCCCCCTGGGTTCAGTGCTATATATTCGATGACCAATATGTCGATCAGAAATAGGAAAATTTCGTCGGTTTCGGGGTTGAGGAGCGTCATCAACCAGAACAACTTTCAGCGAAAAGGTGCCATCTCTATCGTAGCACGCGCCCAACTATTCTATGCACTTCTGTAGTCGTAAACGTTAGCATACTGGCCGGCAGGTTCTGTACTCCAGGGGTCGCTGAGGGATGCAACACGAACCATAATTATCTTTGCATTGTGTCGGCTGGTCACCTATGCTCCCTGCGGGTTGTTAACAAGCATGCTTCGACTTATCGCCGAACTGGCATGGGGAGGATAGGCGGCAAGACTCTTTGTCGTAGCACTTGGGGGGCCTTTGACTTGAACACATTCGCGTGTGCTTCACTCAGATGGCTAGATTAAGAGACTCTGTACCGCAAATAGTTGCCCAACATAGCGTGATATAACATTATAAACAAATTTATGCCGACACAACGATCACCCGGTGTGTGTATCCATTGGTACCCTACGAGTTTAATGTAACCGCAAACTGTACCACGATCAGTCCTGATCCCACGACTGCGAAATGATGCACATATATTATGATGGTATGGTTCTAGTTTTTGATCGAGCTACTCCTGTGTAATCGTTTGCCTCTTTCTGTGTACTATTATATTACTGTGACAAAACGTTTGACCATCCCATCTAAATGCCTTTGTTGTTCCTCTTGCATGGTCAGTGGCCATGGATCAAGGCTGGCAAGCCGATTCTCAACACCGAGTACTTCACCGCCAGGTGAGTTTGTTCAGCCGCACGTGGCATTGGTTGCTTTAGACATCTCGGTCGTTTCATTCGGAGACAGGCCTGTGGCGAGACATAGCGCCGCCCATCCGCCTCGCTCATGGATGGCTTCACCTCAAACAGACAAAATACAAGTGCGTTGGTGGGGTCAACGAGGCTTTTCAGCTCATCCCTTTCGCATCCTGCTGCGGACCACATCCCGCAACAGACGCGTGGCACGACAAAGGTATCACGTTTTCGCTGAGACGATCTCTGAATGGTCGAACTCCTTGACTCAAATGCGTCGGACATTTATTCTTGCGTTGCAACATTTTCCCAGTATACGTAGGCTATGGGGGGTTGGTGATCGGGCAGCACGTGTGTTTTCCTCCGGAATGTATGTTTCGTCGACGTACATGGAACTCCTCAAGTGGCCACCCTCAACAAAAACGTGGTGCACGCCTACCTTAAGATAACATGCGTCAATACCGCCATTAGGCCATGGAAGCATCGGGGGTAAGGATAACTATGACCCTCGTTCAGGTATAGGGTCCGGGCCGACAGGGACCCCCTATAATTGTTTTTACCGTGAACCTAATGATCGCGGTGCTGCCTGTTTGTTTCTCGTTTCGTTTACCAACAACGACACGAGACAGGTGCATGTACTGCACCCAAGCGAACCTCATGGACCTATCCACGATCAAGAAGGTTCCCGACCTCACTTCCTGCAGGGTGAGCAGACAAAAAATGTGTATTAGGCGTGTTTTGTGTTACTATCCTGGTAACTCCGAATGCATCACGCTGAGGTGACCTGGAACTGAGTGTGAAGTGATTCCTCGCTATCGAGCAGAATACGGCATATACCCTTCACAGGTCTATGGTGTTGCGTATGATACCCCAACCATTGCGTGTGTACTATGGTTGTCCGTCGCAGCAGCATTATTTAGGCCACTACCATAGTATACTGGAACACACTCAGTGAAGCTACCGCTCGATGGCCGACTAACCTCCGTCGCCGCTTCTAGTCACCCCCCCCCC